>JAUTBT010022095.1:12500-20736 GCA_032361225.1 Lepetodrilus schrolli
GATACCTGGCGCCCGTTTCACAACGACATCCTAAATTTGGGAGCTCCTAACTTTATGACCCAGTTTATCACCTCCTAAGTTAGATGCCGATTAAAGAAGGGATAAGACTTGTGACGTCGTCGTGAAACACTTGATACGAGGTGACAACGTTTAGGACTGGTTTAGGAGCTCCTAAATAGTTATGAGGCCGTTGTGAAACGGGGGCCTGGTGTACTTTACAGTCCGACTTAATGTCAGTAAATGCGATAGGTGTAAGGAATGATTTAGTATTAATCTTAATTGAACCGCTTCACGTGTGATGAAACAATTCTAGTCACCGGTCAGAAAGTGCAGTATCTTTGTACTAGTATTCGAATAGGTCCGACGATGGGAAGAAGAATAAGATGTACACTTAGATATGGCGTATCTACCCATGTGTATATTAGATATTTGACAGATCGTATGAATACAATCATACAATATAATGTTTATAGTCTATCATGTTAATTCACTAGTGAAATATTTATATTAATAGGATGGGTTTATTTCACTCCCAGATTCTACATTATTTGATAAATATATACACACCACAGCCCAATTGTTCAGGATGTTATTAGGCTAATCACCCGGTTAACTAGTATGTGTCACACCCAAAATACTCCTATTCAAAATATCCCCCTATAGCAGTTAAGCAAGTCTAGATTACTGGAGAACAGAGGGTAAATAATTTCAGGGGTTCCTTTCATATAAATATGTTATATATTATTGATTTACTTTAACCCTCTGAGACTATGGATAGTCTACCGGTTAATGTAGTTAGTTAACAAACGATCAACCAAACTAGTAGAAATTAAAGGAGACTACTTCCAATATATGATAATTTATTATGTTATTATATGGTTAAATACAAGCATTTCCATGTAAACAGAATTAATAAATTCATCTTAATTAGTAAGTTACTAGCCAAAAGATAACTCCGAAATCAAAGATTTCCGGAAACTGCCGACATTTAATGAGTAGAGGCGTAATCACGTGATGATAAACCTTCCGCATTTTGTTATAGAATCAGATAGCAGTAGTCGAGTGTTTCTTGTTATTTAGTGGTTATGTGATGGAAAGAGACTTGGCAGAGGTTGATTTTAGAGTAGCCAATATGAGCCCTTAGTAAACCGTGAAGACGACAGTGACACGACAGAGAGCGATAGAGACAGACATAAAAGAAATAAAAATAAAAATAAAAATGACAATAATCGTTTCATGAATCCACAGACATCTAGGCTATAATTTTTCAACCAAATAAATCAATTATGACGACCGTTTTGCGGTAATTACTCCGCATTCAACCATTACACATTCAACGATGTGCTGTTTTGATAAGACCTTTTCAGCACTATAAAAACTGGTGGAAATCCAGACTAGTACAAGCAGTGCATATGAAAGTGGCGTTAAACCCCAAATCAACCAACCAACCAGGGATCCAGGCAGGTTTATCTTTATTATATCAGGAGAGTACATTGAACAATCATTTTCGAAAATCTGCCAACCTGGTGATTAGCTTACTAATCCTCTGGACAACTGTTGGACCCTAGGCTGACAACTATCAGTTCATTTAATTTAAGACCAAGTGTGTGATATAAAAATAAAATTTCCTGAGATATAATCAAAATCTCCTTCGTGAGAGCATACTTTTCATAATCAATCTAGAATTAAATCAGTTGGTGCTTTAAGACTTGCTTTGTACATTTATCTACCGCCTCCAGCAGGTTCGAATGTAGTCCAGGGTACTGTACGGTTGCGTACATACTATTAGTCTTTTAACTTTACGGCAAACTATTGACATCTACGTCGAACGACGACAGACAGACAATGCGTTCATTGCACAGATGAGATTTATTGTTCCTTATATACACATATGGACTCAGATAATAACAATATTAGTACGAGATTCCAGGAGAGTAAGCCGACAGCTGCGATTCATGTATCACGACATTGGTTATATTTACATTTCTCCAAACGTATGTACAACTTGAACAATCGGCCATATTTACACAGGGACCCCGCGTACAATACCTGCCGTACATTTTACAACACCCTAAGTAATCTTTTCATCCGAGATGAAATTCTACAACGAATCTGGGACTCGGTAGCCTTTCACGAAGCTCTCATGTCCACTACGAGACCGTAACCATGTCGTAAGCAGCCTTGATAGCTTCCTGAAAGAGAGCCCCGGCCGCGAGAATACGAAACTTTTTTAGTACGATTTCATATTCAAGCTCACATTTTATATAGGGATTTGTGAACAAAACCTTTACTTGAGCACGAGTTTGTACTCAAATACATTTCGTAATCTCGGGGTTATGCAGTTCCACATAACGACCGTAGCCACGCGAGAGTCTCAACTATAATACACGTGCAGCCATTTGCTACTCTCGTAGCGCTACGATCATTTTGTGGAACGGACCCATTGTCATCAATTCCTGTATATTATTTACAGCAAGCATACAGATGCAATCTCCACAAGCACAACGCAAACATTTTACATGAACTACTATTGACACAATGTTTGGCACTGAATATAATATACACCTCTCACGTGCAATGTGTTTGTGGTGTCATTTGCGAGAAAGATTTATATCATTAACTGAAGGAATTGTGATAAGGGCGTACATTCCTACGACAGTTTGAGGCGCCAGGTCCCGTAATATCAGCATCAATTACTTTGTATATCAACCAAACTGAATCTCAGTTCTGTGTGTGAGCACAACCGTCGTAAAATATATAGAATACTATAAAATAGAAGATGATTTATAAGTCAACAAATATATAACCATAAAACAACTGGCGTCTCACTCTATCAACTCGAAGAACTCACAGATGCAGAGATAAGCCGTATTCAAGGTACAGTATGGCTATCTCTAGCTCCATTGTTAGTCGACGTAATGGTACTAGCGTAAAGGCTATAACAAATTTGATCACAGACACAAGGTTTTACAATGGTTTGGATTCTAAATGATCAGACAAACTTCGAACACCATGAGATGCACAAGCTTCTCCGGTGTCACGTGACATTTGATACAGACACTATTATTGGTTACTAGGCGCACCAGAAGCCATCACAGCATATTAAAATAGCAGTAGGCTAAGCATATAGCACTAGTAGTATATAGATTAAGAATCTCACGAATTTGTATTATTATATACTTGTAAATGCAGGTGATTGCAAGGTGTTCGACCATGCCTTTCGGTTTCTGAGCATCGATGGAAAAATGTATACACTCCTTCAATCTGGTTTGACATTTCTGGTAAAATAAAATAAGACATTTACCAAAATAACAACGACCAAATCTTGATGATAACGCCAATAATTATTGCAACGATATTCTATGAGATTCGGTACAGGATGATAAGACCGGAAGTCACACACACCCATAAAATATATCAGTCAACGAGTTTGAACATATCTTTGTGCTAGTTCTACTCATGCGGGGAAAACAATGCAGGGAATCAGCATCACGTTTTTGAGAGACTATAATCTCATCACAGCCATAGTCCGCAGAGATCACTCCGCCGCTCCCCATCACAGAGAAACCTTCCACACTCCATCACCGTTCATTTGCAGTCCAAAGCTACGCAAGAGTATTGGCGGTCATCACTTCAAGTTGTCATGTAACCGGAAGCAGTATTGTGCAAGCACACTATTTGAGTAAAATTGAAAGTCCTCCACTGACTTCGATATAGGTACCCTTTCCTCCAGCTTGAGTAAATATAAGAGTATTTTGCATTGACCATCGTTTCAACTATGGGAGGCATTATAACCACCCGACTTAGCATTCATATATACACATAATGCTGCCATTGCAATGAAGTGTTCACAGCCATGTATATGTCAGTCAGTCTTTCACACACAGTCCTGCTTCTTTATTGATCTCAGTCGCATAGCAACCGCCGCCACTAGTGCCGCTCCTTTCCCAGATCCATCATGAGACAGTTGAAGCCGAAACTGAAATCAACAGGAGTCATAATAATAATAATAATATGCCTAATAATAATAATAATACATCTACAAGATGTTATCGTGAGCCAAATATAATTATTGTCACCAAATACATAAGTTTTTGGTTAACTAATAATAATAATAATAATATGTAGTTAGTGACAATAATACTATTAGGCTTACGATAACATCATGTTAAGTGAACAACATGCACTTATCCATTCCAATATTTCAAAGGCAAAAGATGCTTCTCATCATCTACATGAAAGAAGTTGACGGGTACCATGCTGGAATGTAGCCAAGGCAAACCTACTTTGAGGCCAGGCTTGACCAGCTCCTGAATCTTGAGACACATCAGGTTGTGGAATCTGGGATGGAAACGATAGAGAGACCCGTCTACCGCTATCGTCATTTCACTCTTGTCTAGTCTGTTGATCAGCGTGGCCAGACCTGGAACAACGGTCAATAGACAATGTCAAGGTGCAATAGACAATGTCAAAGGGCAATAGACAATGTCATTCCTATTAAAGTTTTAATGCCACATCTGAAAAATTACTAGACCTTGCTCTGGATTGATATTAAAGAGTTTAGCACAATGGCGCATCCAATGGTTTTGATGTAGTTTAAACCATTTTTATTTAAATTTCAAATAAGAAAACAACAACTTGGCTTATGTTTGTTTGCAAGCATTCATAGATGCTGTAAACATCTACCCCATATAGCGAATATTATAGTCCACGTATCAGTAATTTCACAACGGTTGAAGAGGACTTGGTCATATAGTCACCTGATGCGGCCAGGAAGGCAGCTCTTGCCGAGACGAGTGTGCAGACATATTTGACGATCTTACAGTCTTCCGTGGTGTAATTCTCTACTCCTAACTCATCTAGGATCTGCTTTGTGTTCCGATAGAACTCATCATGGTCGCTGAAATATCATTAGATTTACAAATATAATGATCTCAACATCATACTTGACTAGATGTCCGTATACAATAGTCTGTAGACGGTAGTGGTTTTTTTCCACATACATCACAAGCAATTTCTCTCGATTATTATTTTAACATTAACTAGTATTTGGCTGGACTCAGAGAATGTCTTATTGCATATCTTCATACATCATCATAGAATTTCTATATTAAAAAAAAATAATATGTACATAACTATACATATTCAGCAGTTAAGTATACCATACTCTATTGTCAATTGTTGCAGCGTGTAGACAGAACTTTGATGTCATACCACTACCGCGTCAAGTTAATCGGCTTACCTCTCGATTTCAGACACATATTTGGTGAAGAACCTGCTTCGTTCAAAGAGAAGACAATCCCTGTCCACACCTCTGAAGATCAGACCTTCCATAGCGAGTCTCTCCAGAACCAGCCGCACGATCTCGCCCATGTACATGCCTGATATCATCTTCTCGTGCCTGCAAATACCATCATCACCAACATCTTTATCATCAGAATCAGAATCAGAATCATCAATCATCAGCATCAATCATCAGCATCAAACTACTGTAACAATTATCAGGATCGTATATCACTACCATCAGGATCATCATCAACATCATCATCATCACTAACATCACTATCATCACTGTCATCACTATCATCATTATCATCACTATCATCATTATCATCACTATCAGCAGCAGCTACATTATTTGAATGTGAATAATTAGATGGATAACGTAATAATTTTCACAGGATCGTCTAAAATATATTGATAATAAAAAGAAACATTACAAATACCATCGGACTTGATGGTATGCAACATCTTGCTATTTTAATATCGATATTCTCCCTCTAACCGGGGCAATACATGCAATGGTTTAATAAATACTATTATTTTTAGAACTGATTTTCATGAAGAGCAAATTTCCACTTACACCTGTTTTCCGGGATTGATGGAAAACGTGTCCAGTTCTCGGTCGTACTCAGTTCTGACAAAATCCAGACAGCCATTGTCTCCAAACGCCCCCCACTCCGTGTTGATGATGACCTGAATAATATCCACCATGTCATAATGGAAACAGATGTTATCTCGTGACATGCTCAGCAAACGAAAGAGAAAAACAAAACAAAAGGGAGGGTTTCATTAACAATTCATGGCGTACTGCCAATGCGGTGCCAATCATGTGATAAGAAAGGTAATTTACTGACTGTCAATTATGCAACTTGTTGATAGAAATATGATATATGCAAATGCAAGATATTTCAGTAAAAACCTTTATGCACTTCCTTTACCAAAGTGCAGTAAGGACACGACGATACAACATCTGAATATATACTCAACAAAATTAATTAAGAGCCGGCAATTATTTTGTGGGGAAGCATTCTACCAAATTTAGAACTCGCCTTGAGGAACCTGGTGCAATTCTTTTTCATATATGCGTCTGCAGGTTTTTGAAGAGTACCTGGATCCTGTAGATGTTTGGAGCTTCTTCGTTGTTAAAATTACATAAAGCTAACTTTATATGTCCAAAAACGCTCCTGGCCCTTAATTAATGTTGTTGAGTATACAAGTTGTGACAGACGGTTGGGAGGGCATGTACCCAAAGAGACCACCATGCGTTTAAATAAATGTCTGATAAGTACTGCACACGTAAGGTCATAAAGTGGCAGGCCTAACTAGAATATTGCTAGTAGTGTTAGACACTTAGGTTTTCTAACCACTGGCCACCCGGGCCAATAAGTTCTCAAATCTACTGGCCCTGTTGAAAATCATTTGACCCTGAAGCCAAAGCAATTGTTCCCAAAATATGAGGGAAATATGAGGGAAAGTGGCAAAAATAGGTGTATTTAGTTACTATCAATGTGCGCTTCGCACAAACACCGTCATTGCACGATTATATCCTAATGGTCCTAACAGCATCTACTTCCGTTTGTTCTTTACCAGTTATTTAGGTGGCGATTTCATGGATTCTATCAGTATCATCTGCTGATTATTGACAATATATTGTTTACGTATCTTGAGGACCTTTTTTTTTTTTTATCGGGCCCCGAAGTTCATAAAACTGCTGGCCTGACGAGAAAACAACTGGCGTCGATAATTTCGAACACTGATTGCTAGTATTCGCTATGAGGCCATATCGCTATCGTAAGCGGACAATCGCGATGTATGAGAGATCGCTGCGAGAACGCTATGTTTTTTTTAAGTAGAATAGGAGAGTTTCGAGAAAGGATACCCATGTTCTGATCGAAGATCATCGAGGACCCGTATGTTGATGGGGTCGTAGTCAGTAGCTTACACATTGCGCCATTTGAATGACAGAGTGATAAGAAAAGACAGTGATTATTCATACCTGATCTGGATTATCAATGTTTTCCTCCCATAATCCAACATTGTCTAGCTTTTCCATGTAGCAGGCATTACATCCGGTTCCTGTTGTGAAAAGAAACAGAGTAAAGGACGATGACATTAACTCAATTATCTTTAGAGACATTATGTAAGAAGACATCTGCTAGCTATTAGTGATTACAATGAGACAAATAGTAATTACCATACAATCAGAACATTGACGTTCTCTTCTTTGCTGAGCACACATTCAACAACTGTCACTAGAAGGTAATCTTGGTGCGGGTTCGATTTCTTTTCTCCTCAGACAGCTATCAATGAACAGAAGCAAATAAACTCAACTTACCGAGAATGAGGCCAATTTCACACTGTCTGTCAGAGTGAGCAGCCGACATGAGCGTCCCGACGGCATCGTTTACTACCGCAACCACTTCTACTTCACAATTCTGTGTATCAAACCAAGATAAAATATACAGATTATACTCAACATTAAATCTTCAAAACGTAGTTTCAATTCACTCTACAATCCATTTGTGAAATTATAATATGATATTTAAAAACAACTATGGAACACCCCCCGCCCTAACAAAACAAAGAGAATGTTATATTTTTAGATTGATTTCAACAAATGTTATTGACTCAAATTCAACACGATTAGACGACAAAGTGAAATTATAAATTCACATGCATGCCATGGAACATACAGATTATAGTGATAATAACAGATAATAATAATTGTAATAATAATAATAATAATAATGGCTACTGATTAAACCCCCCAAATCCACCCCCTTAATGCATGCTCAAAGCGTCACAGATATCGTTACAATTTAAAGTAATAAAACATGAATTTTGACAGATTTAGTGTAATATCTGGACAAGTAGAAACAAGAAAAGCAATATATGAAACAGGAACAGCAATATATGAAACAAGTAGTGCAATATATGAAACAAGTACAGCAAT
>JAUTBT010022106.1:0-20735 GCA_032361225.1 Lepetodrilus schrolli
GACCAAGGATGATAACTGCATTGCCACTCTACAGACATCACATCCTATCAATATCGTGTCAGAAAGGTAACTTTCGCAAACATTTGATCCTGAAACCTTTGGCTCCGAAGTCCAACTGTTCTACCACTGCGCTACCACCCTCCCCCAAGATTATTTTAAGAGAAGCCAGTATAGCAGACAGTCAATATATTGATTATCTTTCCAAACAAACTAATCAGTGGTTCCTTAAATAATTAATTTGACCTGATAAATAACTGCATGATTCTTGTAAAGTTGGCTTTTGTATGCATGATCAGATAGGAATCCAAATGGAATGTTTCCTCTTTTTTTTTTACTGGCAACTTTACAATTTTGTATATATATTTTAGACACCAAAATCACGAAATTTAAAAACTGTTGTCGGTCTCACTTACGTGGTGTCTAGATAGAGCTGATGAATCTTGGTACCAACGAGCGGAGGATAAAGCTCCATGGCAGGGTTGGCACGGAAGTCCCCTGTGTGGAGAACAGTCTGCCCAGACTTCAGTCGAAACAGAATAATGACTGCTCCTGGACAGCTGTGAGGATAAGAGAAATGAAAGGAGACTTTGAATAATTTAACCACTGTAACACAAATGGATGTTGTCTTTGACAGTATTATTTAGGAAACTAGATGTAATTGATCCATTAACCCTCTCCCTGATGGATGAGGCATAGACAGTGCTATTTTGGGCATCTCCAGTTGCCTACAGCATGCAGAGAGTTAAACGTGTGATGTCTATGAATCAGCTTCAGATACCATATACCCTGAACTTTCCGAGGTGGGAAATTATCGAGGTATTCAAGGTTAATTAGTCAGCCTCTAAATAATTCAAGCCACGAAATTTTCTTTACACTGTCAGGTTAAAAAACAAACTATCATGCATGAGAGCCTCGTGTGCGTCAGTATAAATATCCATTTTGACATGGGCAGTTGTATGGATAGCAATTATCACAGCAGTGTATAGTGTATGGATGCTCACAATGGATTTACACTGATCACATGTCCCCAGCATGTGACGATCAGGAGGTAGATATCTAATAACCACTACCATTATTTAAATGCTAGACAGGCATCCTTGAAAATAGCAATCCTCAAAACTACTTTAGTCCTTTAACCTCTAAATTTGCCAACCTCGTACATTTCCTGGTATACTGTAGAAGTTAACATTTCCTGAGTGAAAATGATGGAAATATATATACTCAACAAAATATGTTAATGTCCAGTAGATATTTTGTGGGGGAATTATATTTAAAGCTTTCTACCAAATTTTGTGCCATTCTTCTTCCAATGTATCTGCGAGTTCTTGAGAGTACCTGGAGCCTGCAGATGTTGGAAAATTCTTCATAGTTTTTATAAACTAAAGCTAAATTAATAATGCCGTAAACTGCTACTGGACCTTTGTTATTTGTTGAGTATATATCACATTCTATTACTTTGGTGGGACAAGTCACAAAATCAATATTGCACAATATTTAAAAAACAAAAATAAAATATTGGGGTTTTGAGCCACTTTCAAGATTCTTTCACATATCACAGCTTGTCATTTTAGTGTAGGAGCAAACCCGCAATATCTTCAATGCTGAATGTTGCAGTAAACCTGCGAGGACCGGTACTGAGAGACCAAGGATGATAACTGAGCGAGTGTATTAATTTGTTTAATATCCAATAATAATTAAACATGGATGTGCAGAAAATCTTGTCAAAAGCTGCAGTAAAATCTAAAATATTGATGGCAGCTTTGGAAGAAAACAATATTGAAGAACATATCTTTACCGTATCACCAATTTGAATATAAACATGATTTACAACGAAACTGCATTGAATACACAAAGAACCATTTACTGCTACAATGAGGATGTCTGTACTACCGTTATTCATACATGTATTGCAATGTTGATTCTGATACCAGACAGTTTTTGGCAGGAATTGCAAATACTTTGCTGTCAGGCATTTGATAACTTCAAATTGATCACAATTAATAATATTAATATGAATAATATCTATAGAATAGACAGTTAGACAGTCTACACTCCAGCTAATATTGGTAAGAAGATCATAAAATCCATTATCCATGTAATGACTGCAACGTGTACCCACAGAAGTCTCAGAAGTGGTTCAAATTTACATGAAATTATTTAATAAATAAGGCCACAGTTATTTGATTCCCTGGTTTATGGATTTTTCTCAGGGCAGACAGTCGAAAATATAAATAAATATAATTTTATATTTTGGCCAGTTGGTCGGGTTTAATATAAAAATAATAATAATTGGAGATTAAGAATGGTCGGTTGGTGGAAAATGAATTTACTTGATCAATTGTCAATACACATAAATTGTTCAGATTTGAATGCAGTGTTGGCAGAACATAATAAAAATAATTATTTTTATAGGGATTATGCTCTATAAGCATAAGGGAAGATATATTTCATTACCTTGCCTTATGTCAAATTATTCGATTGATCTGGTTGGTTTAGATGATCTTGATAACATCCTGTGTCATCACACTTGAGCAACTGAGAGTGAAATACATATTTCAGCGGGAGAATAGAAACCTTTAAACCCTGCAGCGTGATTCATGCAGTGTCATGTCCATATATGGTGGATTAAATGAAGTATTTGATCAATGAATGGGATTTCAATCATGAATACCAAAGAAAATCTGATTTTGACAATAATCATTAAAATCACCTCCAGCTGTTGCTCCTCGGATACAATGTAGAAAGTTTTACCGCCAAGATTTTACGAAAAGCCAGCCTGACTGTGTGTCATATCGACCGTTGACCACCCCCTGATCGAACTGGCTCAACCAATTAAATATTTAGGTTATAGTATTTTACACCAATGAGTGGGCAGCTTTTTCAGTAAAGAAAAAAGTGTGAAATGCTAAAAAGTAAGTCATACCACATATTTCCTACAATTGATACCTGTATAACAACATGCACAACTCTTCAACCATCAGTATATCCGTTAATATTATATACTTAACCGTGAAAGACGGATATTTCGAGAAAAGTGATATCGTCACTGCAGTGACAAGAAAAGTGATATCATCACTGCAGTGACAAGAAATGTGATATCATCACTGCAGTGACAAGAAATGTGATATCATCACTGCAGTGAAAAGAATACCTTCCAGTACTACTGAACCCGCTGTGAACCACGATGCCGACTGTCACTTTCATCAGTATATTGTACCATCATTTGATCAAATTGACACATGTCACGTTTAACATTTTCGATGTACCAGAGTTGTACCAGTTATTTCTGTTTGTCGATTAATTGA
Organism: Lepetodrilus schrolli; assembly: GCA_032361225.1. Classification (NCBI taxonomy): domain Eukaryota; kingdom Metazoa; phylum Mollusca; class Gastropoda; order Lepetellida; family Lepetodrilidae; genus Lepetodrilus; species Lepetodrilus schrolli. Next base: position 3,306 of record JAUTBT010022106.1, read on the forward strand.
ATATATTCTGTTTTGACTTCTATTTGTCGTTAAAACTATTGAAGGCTAGCTCATCTTTAGCGTCATCATTTTATTTCAAAACGTTCGATGATCTATTGTGACACATCATGTTACCAGCTCAAGACATCAGCATACATTGTCCAGTTGGGAGATTTTATATAGTTTTCTATTCAAAGTTAAAAGTATATAATAGATAGGATATTTCATGTGTCTAGTGAAATATCATTTATCATCTTTCATGTAAGATTGTAGCATTCAGGTTGATTTCAAGGAGATTTATTTATGGATTGCTATGAACAAAATCTACCAACATTTTTTTTTTTAGATTTTAGAAATAAAAATGTGCGTTGCAGAAATTACATAAAAATCATTGCGTACATTACATTTTGGGGAACATGTTTAAATCAAAGTCATTTTAGACTTTTGATTCTGGATAGTTCTATAACTAATTAGAGTGTCTCATTTATAAGGAATGAAACTGTACATAACTTTATTTAAAGTAGATTTTGCAAATACATATTTGCATTGCAGACATTACACCAAAACATGGAAACGTATTAATGTCATTTTTAAAAAAATGATAGGTACTTTTTTTTCTTTTCTTTTTGTTGTTGAGTTTCTTAGGGGATATTGGCCTCTGAATAACTTATTTACCAGATTCGATGTGTTGCAAGTAACTTTACACATTTCATGCAGTTACATGTTTTGAAATTCTTGTAAAAAATTGCAACAAAATCACTTAAATTCAGTGGACTAAACCCAGAAAGAACTACTGGTAATGTTCTATATGTACCTGACTAATAAAACATCAGAGTGGGATGTTGACTAAGAAAACTCAGATTCAACATACATGTACTATGCTTTTCTATTATGTGTATCATTATCATTATTGTCATCATTATATGTTTTTAATAATTCTTCGGCTGATAAAGCTCATTAATAACAAATCATCCTCCAAACTTTTTAATTAGTTATAAGTTAATCATTGCCATCACATGTGGTAGGATAAAGGATAAAGACTACCGTATCAAAGAGATGGGTATTGACTAAGAAAACTAAGATTCAACAAACTATGTTTTTATAATATGTGTACATGTGTATCATTATTGTCGTCATTATATGTTTTTAGTAATTCTTGAACTGATAAAGTTTGTTATTGACTAATTATTGCTGCCATTGGTTCATATTAATAACATATCATGCTCCAAACTTAGTAATCACATGTAGTTCATCATTGCCATCACTTTTGGTAAGATAAAGACTATATACTGTAAATCAGGAAATTAATGCGTCACTAATTTAATGCGACCTCATGCTTTTAGACATAAATGCGACAACTATTAAATGCGATCGACCATGTTTTTCCCCGGACCTACCTTTCATTATTTTAAATAATGCGTAGGAATTAAATGCGGCCATACGACAATCGCATTTTTCGCATTAATATCCTGCTCGCATTAATTTCCTGATTTACAGTATGTAATGTCTGGATAACATAATGACCTTAACACTGTTACGTTTGTAATTCCTGGCAATAAACAATCTCCCTTGTTAAACTTGTCCGACTAAATTAATGTTTATATCAAACTAAAAGAGCAGCGTAAGTATCATCTTAAAATATTGTAAATATTTTTCACTAGCTAAAGCAGTATGCCTAAATATTGCGGACATTATGTACAGTTCGCAACACGATTCACATATCTTTTTTCTCATAAAGAAACAAGTAGATGGATATTTGTTCATAGACCCATCATTGCTTATGGTCAAAACTATGTATACATGTCCAAATGTTTGTTGTAATATTATTAGTCTTTCTGTTATGATGTATCCAAGTTCCTGATTTCAAAGAGCTTCAAACTCCATGACCGCCTACAGTGGGTGTGTCCAATAGTCAGAAAATCACACTTATTTCAAACAGCCCAATGTATCAGCTTCATGCTAAGATAAGATTTACTAAAAAATATCGGATGTGAACATTGTCTTTTTTTCAATGTCTCATGTGAGTGAGTGAATTATTGTTTTACGTCACAGTGGGAATTTTCACCCATACGTGACAATAATGTCTCATGTGGAATTGCCAGTAAATGTATTTAATTTCTACCACAAGAGTTGCGACAGATGTCACACATGCAAGTTATCATTGATTACATAGAATGACAAAGCCTTGGTTATATTGACATTGCTGTCAAAGCTCCATACACTGTTAAACATACCGGCCCTGCGGTGGAATTTGACATAAAGAACGCAGGCCTATATTGCGGGACTAGCTTCCTTCTCAGATTAAATATTTGCTACAAAAGTGAAAAAAAATAACGGTTCATGCGACTCACTGGTTTGCTTCCATCAGGGTTAACTCTACATCTTCCACGACACACGGCTCGTTCATAGGTAATGTGTGGATGTACGAGGGGTTAACTTTGATCCTGCACTGCACCAAGTTTCCAGTTACCTGCAGGATGAGATAAGAGATAATCATCAAAAACATCCCCAGGATTTTAATGATCAGGTGGGTGAAGTACTTGGCGCTTTTCCCATTTTGTTTTTCGGAGACATTTATATTTTCTTAGATATATTCATCTTCCCCAAGCTCAAACTTGGTGCTTTGCGATGCTTCGTTTCTGATATTCATATAAAATCATATTTGGCTCAGATTTATTTCTAGACAACCTGGTGGCAAAGAGTTGTCTTCCCTTGGCCCTGACCAATCAAAACAAGTTGTTAAATATGCTACAAATGTGTGGTGCAATCATTAGGTTGGGGTTCATACAGTAAAATTATTTACTATTATTTAACATATGGTGGTGGGAAAACTTTCCGATAATCAATAGTGTTGATTTTGTCAAAAGTGATATTCGACAATTATGACATTGTAGCCAGACAATGACTTTAACGTCATGATTTTGACGTCGGATGAATGCTCAACAGTGGACTGGGGTTGTCTTTCTATATCAAGTCACTGTTCAGTAGTTTTCCATGATTTATTCAAATAAAATAATATGAGTTATTCCGGAAAATATGTCGCTCGTGAAATTAATGTTAAAAGTTACTCGCTGAAGCTCGGAACTGTGAAAATTAATTTCACTCGTTACATAGTTAATGTAATCACTTGCATTCGTGGGTTATTCACTAATTAATGCATTATGTCAGTGCAGGAATATTTCAACCCTATGCAAATTATAATCAGCAAACTATTAGAGTGTTCCAATAATATCTATAAGGGAGAAATATGACATTTCCAAAAATTTTAAATGTTTGTCAATTGATAAAAATAGCTCTATACACATGATGCAGGCAGTGGTTAGTTTTGTAACGAGTTTCAACCACAGGTTATCATCTGTCCACTCAGCATCCACTAACCTTGCTGCAATACACTGGGTGGGCAAAGTGTCTCGTCATTCCACCGTAGTGGTCTGCGTGGAAGTGGGTCAGGACGTATGCCTTGCAGCCTGGGATGTCGCCGTAGTTGAAGGCGTCTACCGTCAGTGACGTGTCTGAAAGAATGGTGACAGCAGGGAAAACTACATCCTTGAGATTCAGTGTGAATTGCTCTTTCGTACAATTTTTAAATTAAAAAAATAAAATAATTGGGGTTGTGGTATTGACAGACCAAAGCTGATAACTGCATTGGCACTCTACAGACAGTGCATCCTAGCAATATCGCGTTAGAAAGGTAACTTTCACGAACATTGATGCAGGGCTCATGGGAGAGGATTTGAACCAGGACCTTTGACTCCGAAGTCCAAACGTCCTACCATTGTGCTACCACCCGCCCCTCGGGGAAAACTACATTCTCGAGATCTAGTGTGAATTGCTCTTCCATACACTACATCTGAGCCACGTTCATGGCAAATAAATTGACCCCTGGACAGTCTAATAAATTAGCTGATTTCCGCGGACCTGCAGAAAATTGCCATGCCTGAAAACCACATTATAAAGAATAGTCAAATTATTGAAACATTATTTAAAAATTTCTACCCTATAGTATGCATAAGATATTGTTAGCATTTAATTATAATAAACATTAAATGGGTCGAACTGACCATACTGAGTGCCTGATGAAAAATTTCATATACTTGTCATTTCATCTTAGAATTCACCATAAAATTAGCTTCCTGATATGAAACAGTGAAAATATTTTTATCGGAAATATACTGAAATCTGGGAAAAGTTACCCGTCCTTGTCACAAGTGGCGAGGCAGGAATTTTGGAGGTCAGGCATATTAATTATTATTCTAATAATACACATACCTGGTATTTTCTTGTAAAACGGACAAAGTTTCTTGTACCGTCTGCCCTCAGAAGTACTTTTGCTCGTCACATCTGAGCTGAACCGCTTCATCGACAAACTGGAAGAAGACATCTTGGATGCCGTAACATCTGGAATTGTCTTCGCTCGTGGTAATGGAATTTTCAACTCTCTGATATCGGAATTACAATTTACAGCAGTCTGTGGTTTTACCTTTGTTTTCTGTGATTTACGCCAAGGTTTAGTAAAAAAGTTGGAAATCGATGTTTGTATTCTGCTAGCAGAGGACATGTTATTGCTGTCTTGACTCTGTTCGCTTTGAGACAAATCTGAACATGATTCTAGTATCACGTCATCGTCTTCACTTTTACGATAATTATTTACTCCAGCGTCATTTCCCCCAACTGTGTCACAGTCATCAGAAATTGTTTTCTCATCCGCAAGATTATCGTTTTCTGCTTCACTGCTGTCATCAAAAAGGCCTATTTCATTTTCAAGAATATCGTCTTTATTTTCATCACAAAGATCAATCGATGACTTTCCTTCATTACAATGGGCATTTGTCAAAGTGCTTTGTTCATTACTATCTTTATCGTTGTCATCGTGACTTTCTGATGCGATGAATCCACCTCCATCGAAGTTGTCTCCATGACACAAATCGTCACGTTCAATATCCCGTTTCTGTTCGAACTCATCGTGAATGTTTGTCTTGCTCCTGTTATCGTCACTGAATTCTTCAACGTTGGCAAATATGTCTACATCGCTGCCTTCATCGTCATGAACATCACCATCATCGTTGTCTTTGACTTTTCCGACGGAGTGACTATGTGAGCTCACCAGAGACTCGAGCAACAAGGTCGACTGAGAAGACTGAGAGATATCACGTGCACTGACCGCTGTGTCTAGATCTTGACTGACTGGATGATGGTCAGCATCAGAATTGCACCGGTCACTGGCACTGGTCAGTGTGCTGCTCGACTGACTATTGTTGTCACCTGAACAACAAAGAAAAGTAGGTAGAGAATGATTAATAGTAAAGTAGGTAGAGAATGATTAATAGCAAAGTAGGTAGAGAAGATTGCTTAAACTGTAGAGCAAAGTAGGTAGAGAATGATTAATAGTAAAGTAGGTAGAGAATGATTAATAGCAAAGTAGGTAGAGCACAGATAACTCTCCATTCCTTAAAAATAATGAAGCCTTAACCCACAGGGTCAATATATCTGGATACATCTCATGACACAGGTTCATTTGTTAGTCATCAACCGTGTGTGCATAGACAGTGTATCAGAGTTATCTCCTTTTGGTCATAGTTGCACTACAAATACAATGCTCAAGTATTAAAAGACTTGATGAACACTATCACAATTAATTGTTATTAAAACAAGTTTGAAGTCACCATTCCGTGATGATGTTAACCCTCTCCATGCTGAAGGCAACCGGAGATGCCCTAAAGGGCTGTACCTGTGCCTAATCCAGCAGGGAGAGGGTTAAAGTCATATTTCTCTTGAATCCAAGCGAACATGTATTTGTGAATACGCAATGAAGCGTGCATCAAGCGGTCTAGCCTTTATACTCTTGTATTCATGGGCGTGCTCTATAGTCTAAACTGATAGAAAATGAACTGCTGAAAAGTTATCAGCTGGTCATTTTCATGCCAAGGATGGTAGTGTACTAAATAAAATACTAAATTCGCTTCTGTGTGATACCATTTTAATGAATCTCGTGAAAAGCTCGCTTTCGCTCGTCAGATACCAAAACATAATTCACTTATTTAATAAAAATGGTATCGCATGGAAGCGAGTTTAGTATTCTCTATATATGGAAGTGATGGTTGTTTGAAAAGTACAAGTTGAAAACACTACAATAAATGTCAAGAACTCGCCATTATGTAAAATAATGGAACAATATCTCTCCATTCCTGAAAAATAATTAATCAATTTTCAATGGACAAAAGGAGCAGCTGTATGTTAATACTATGTATTTTCTTCTACTGCAGCACATCCCTGGAATATTACCAAAATGCATCAATTCATGCCATCAGTATGAACTAATGAGCATACAAAAAGGTCTTGCCAAAGCTGCTTACAAAATACTACCACATGTACTGTAAGTAGTATTTGTTTGAATATACATTATTCACTGTAAAAAGGATTAGATACAATTATTACAACATACCAACTTCATAAAACCAAATGGTAGTATTTAATACATATATGATATGTTGATCAATTTTCAACAATGTAACCTCTATTGAACGAGATGTTTTGGGGCTGGTCTGGCAACATTTTACAGAAAGAGTCCCATTTGTTACCATGAAAACATGTTACTTCAGGGGCTCTGTCACATGTAACACATGGCATGATTTCATGGAAAAAACAAGCCATCTTTGTCAAATTCAAGGAAATATACATTCATGGTCATGGATATTGGCAATAGGAGGGAAACTTGTTGAAAATGAGGAACTATGGTAAAATTCAAACATCGGTGTGCTGAGAGTTACATTGTGACAACTTCAAGATGATTATACATGCTTTATGTTTGGTACTGATGTTGTGCTTTCTACTTTCACTGCTTTCTCTTCTAGTGTACTAGTTTCAACCAAAACTAGTACACTTGTGATTGTCAGTATTATTGCATTTACAGCCATTGTAACACGCATGATGCCATGGAAGACCCTTATCTCCAAATACTGTCATGTGAACACAGAATGAGATGCAATTCTAGACTGATAGAGCTTTCTAAAAAGCATGCATTAAACAACCAGACATCAATAAAAAAAAAAATTGCCATGATGAATTAAACCTATCAGTCACCAACTCTGGAGAACTACCGTACTCAAGTACAAACATGATTTTATGTACGTCAAGTGAATGTACTTTGCAGTTGTAGCTATGAACTAGTACAAAACTAGCATAAATATATGTGATTGTATGCCTTTAACAACAGCAATACGATAAAAATAACTCTTTTTTTTTGTTGTCTAAGGTCCTGGTGATTGAGGAATGCTGGTACCTCTGATGTTGAGCTGTTCTCTGATAAATTGGGCAAGTACCGTATGTTTGTACGTTCTGTAGTGGGATGGTAAACGGCTGTGACAGGAATCACCATCTTGGCATTCTGGAACACACATAGATAGAAATACAACATTGAGATTATCATTAATAGTAACCATCAAATAATGTTGATGACCACTGGATGACAGAAACAATAATAAATAAAATATTTATTGTCAAAATAGCCTCAAATTAGGGGATAAAGGACTACTGTTTGTAATTTAGAGGTATCAATCATGAACATTCAATTCAATTTAGAAGGTATCAATTCATACCTCTAAATTACAAACAGTAGTGCCTTTATCCCCATTCTAACATGACTATACAAACTGAAATTCCACCGGAATATATTTTTGTGTAATGCTGCAAGTTGTGATATGGGCAAAATCATACGTCATGTGCTGACCTCTGTTGTTTCTTGACCCCTGAGCTACATACTTACTGGGAGACAAGTTTAGCAGCTATGTAAACTTATATGGGTTGATGTACCATCTAGACATAAGCCTATATAGACATAGACAGTACAACAAACCATGTTCCCCACAAAACGTATGACAAACGTATATATTATGTGCTTGTTGGTGATTTGGTTCTAAAATCAGCGGTGTTTCAGCTGCGAATTAACAGTGTCTGATATCGTGGGCATGGCACATTTTGTAGGTTATTAATAACAGTCATATTAGAATAGGTCTTGGTACCTGGTTACCAAGGTGATGGATACTCCTGAATAAACATAAATAATATTAGAATATTAAAACAGTATTCAATGTTTTGTTTTCAAATTGTTTGCCGTGCCGGATCATGCATGCAGGGCCATTTGTGGGCTAATTAATGGCTAGCCTGGAGTGCTTTTTTTAGTAAATAGCTAGTCTAGCCAAAATATAAATTTCCGAAACTTTTGTAAATACCTAGCCGAAAAAAATAATTTAGAATTTTTGTACCGGCAGGCATTTAATACAAATTAACAAATTGTATTTTGCTTTTCATTCCTTATTATAAATTATTTAAGAAGTTAAGAAGAGCCTTGAAAAGTTGCTTACTGGTATCGCTTTGTTTTTATGCACTTCCATTAGCCAGAAGTATGCCAGCCTTGGATGCGAATTAGCCTACTGATGGTTCTGCTCATGTATACAATGTGGCAGACAATATGAAAATACTGAAAAGGTGAAAATAATGACTCCAATGTTTTTGATGACAAAAGACATGATCCTGACCTTCTGTTCCTTCCAGTAATGGAATGTCCATACATTCCATCGTGTGTGCATTAGGCGATAATCGGAGTAATGCCACAAAAGGGACTTGACAAAATGGACAGTTTCCTTTATTTTCTTGTTTTACCAACTTTTTGCTGGCCTTTGATTTTCGTTTTTTTGAAGCTTTTCTTTGTATTTGATTTTTATCAACCAGATTGACAGTTTCCTTAGACACAATTATTTTCTTTCCACTTCTCCTTTGTGGTTTCTTTGATTGTGGTGATTTAGTTTGTAATGTCTGGCTGGAATTGTCACCAAGTACAGAGAACTCCGTTTGTCTTGTTGTTGACATCGATTTATTTACATATTCTTTCGACAGACTGCTCGTCAAAAAAGACTTCCTACGTTTTTCTGCCGTGTTTACAACTTTAGACATAACAATTTTACAGTCATCGGAATCATCAGTATCACTGTCAATATCCAATGCTATAGGTTTCTGCTTTCCTTTATGATCTTCCCTTATAACTATTTGTTTAGATTTTGATTTAGCAGCCGATCTGGTTCTTGCAGACTTGTCCAGTTTTGGAGATTTTCTAATTCGTTTCAGAGATTTGCAATCCCATATATCGTCATCATCGTCTGCTTTGGCAGACCTTTTAGTCCCTTTCATCTTCAACAATAGTAGAAATACTCGATTACTGGTGTACTCAGTTATCGTGGTTTGTCTGAGGTGTACTCACAGTTATCGTGGTTTGTCTGAACCCCAGTAAATAAGAATAAAACTAGTGACATTTCGTTTCTTCCGCGAAATGACGATTTAACTCGTCTGTGTCAAACTCCATATTCGAACGTTTCATGTTGCCAGTACATATTTCTGTAGATTTCTTCGCTGAGCGGAGCTTTCGCAGTGGTCGGGAATCTACAAGACGTGGAACCGGATATTATCGAAATATGAATGGTTCTTTTGAATCGTGGAGAATATGGATTACCGATACCTCATTAAAGTAATACAAAGTGCATACTCACAAAGGCAAAGAGAGAGAATACACTTTAGGTAATATGCATGTATCACTTCACCTATTAACGTTCATATATATGTTACAGTCAATGTTTAAAATCAGGCAATGTGTCAATTGTATTAAATTTTCATTGAATTTCAATTAATTCAAGCAATGTTTAACAAGCCTGAAATGACAAACATGACTGCCTTTATTTGACAGATTGACTGGCGTGAGTTTGATGAAAACAAGTGAAGATAATGCATACGTATTTGTAGATATTGACACAGGATTGCATATATTTTTTATATGTATTAACACAGAATTGTGTGAATACCTATAAAAATTTACATATTATCTTCATTTTTTTCCAACAAACTCACGCCAGTCAATCTGTTAAGTAAGGGGAGTCATTTTATCATTTCAGGCATTTTAAAATTTGACTGAGTGGAAAGAAAGTCACAGAAAGTTTCAAACATTTTACACATTGCCTGATTTTAGAGATTGACTGTAACATATACACACACACATAAGTTATATCGTCGGTAAGAAAAGCAAAACAAATGATAACAGACCTTCTACATACATTATTATTTAATCCATTTTTCCATTACATAAATACATATATAATCTCACATGGGTATGCATGCACAATTCATATTAAAGTTCAACATGACAATTAGTTTGAAGATACTGAAATATATACCACAGGTCAGTCATTAAGCTCGTAGCACTACTTGATAAAACCACAGGCACTTGAATCAGGCCATTATTTTCTTTTAATAAATTCGTTTAATTTTGTTTTATAATAATAATGAGATTATAAAAATATGTTTGGGGGTGTTATGTCTAGATCTAAAATAAAATTAAATTTAAATTTAAAACAAGGGACCCATCGACCACATACAGATCAACCACAACATAGTTTGCATGCAATCATTGCATTAAATGAAAAGTCGGAATATCAATCTGCTATACGTATAATTAACATGGGATAGTGAGAGTACAGGATGCACATTGCTTTTTGGACCATCTTTAGAGTATTTGTATTTGATCACAATGTACTACGAATTGTATGGTTACGGTGGGTTTTATTATAAACAACAATGTATCATTTTATTTCAAGTATCAATTTTTGTATCTTGTAGTCGGTTATATAAAATTTAGCATTATAGTGGAATGACATAAAATGGTTTATTAATTAAGATTGATATGACAACTACAAACAAACGAAACGGACAAAACATAAATTGAGATGAAATCAATAATAAATCCTAATAGTATATTCAATCGGTTCAATATATCACAGCAAAGTTGTTCTATATTACATTTATTTCGTTACATACAGTATATTAATCCTGTGAAACTACGAACATATATCAGAATATAACATCAAAACAACTGAAACACAGTACATGTATACTAAATATATTCATACGCATACAGAATATAAGTAATACGGTTTATAACGATTGTTTGGCACAGTCTTTGTTGGAACTAATGACATCTATGACGTCACCGGCGTTTAGTGAGATCCTCGATCATTAATTTCTTGTACAACTCCCAGTCTTCTTTGATTTGAAGGTTTTCTTGGAATGTCTCATCAGAAGGGTAAGGCCTCATTAGTTTTCTCAGTCTACTTTTCACCATGTCGTTGGCGTGCTTCATAAAGAACTCTTTGGAAAGCATAATGCACTCGGCTCCTTTGCTTACCTGGAAACATGCAGATAGCTTTAGTGTTAACTCTCTCCGTGCTGGAGGCAACCGTAGATGCCACAAAAAACGTCTAGCAGTGTCTGTACCTAATCCAGCAGGGAGACGATCAATTATAGAATTGTATCTTATTTACTTCTTCTTGTTTGTATATACTCACTATTTCACTATTCCCACCTAATGTATTATAAGTTGTAAATAATGATAGAACTACGATAGGTGTTTCACTTTGTTCGAATCATGTTGAATTTTAGTCAATAAAATATGTTGAAATCAAATTATGGATTTATTGGATTTGAGAAATATTCCCAATATTGAAGTCAATTCTCAAATGTCTTACCCATATTAACAGACATATGTTAGCCGATATAGAACCGTTGCTGGCGATATCCATAAAATAGTAAGAGAATGTAATAGGATGTGCAGTGTGTAGATCGTTAGATGGCTTCTTGTACACTCACCAGACTGACAACTGTATACTGTCTGTCAGAATCTTCATCGAATTCCACCGTCGACAGACCCTAGAAATAATACAGAACTGGTACAATACCACAGTGAACTCATTTCAAAGCACATATACATACACAGGTCTTACTCCCTGCTCTTACTATAATAGGTAATTATGTCAACTTCGATTTACCCTAGGACTTCCGCTACGACCCTTTCGGGAAACGCAGGCTCTGAATTCGGTATACTTACGAAGACGTCTTTGGGATCTAGAGTTTCCACCTGCACAAATATTGGCGGGAGTTTGCAGCCATTATGTGATGCTTCCAGTGTGCTTGGCACATGATCTAGTGAACACAATGAGGGGAAGGAGCTGTTTCCTCCGACCAGCGACTCCGTCGAAGACTGCAGATAAAACGAAAGCTTCAGGAAACCATGGGCATGATCTGTTTTAAAGAATAGCGTCGACACAAATCTTTATATAAGACGAGAGCAAAGAGTAGCGCATCCTCGCACCCGAGCGGTACTTAATTCCGTTCATGACTCACTTCATGTGGTACCCCTGGCACACATCTAGAGGGAAACATGTGCAAACAGCCAACCAATGAAATCATTTTCCCGATGAATGTGGTGTAACAATTTATCTAATGAAATAGCTCCTAAACTGTTTGCTCTAGATGTGTGCCAGAGAGATAGTAACGCATATGTATATGTATGTATGTGTGTGTGTGTGTGTGTGTGTGTGTGTGTGTGTGTGTGTGTGTTAATGCACCCGTGCCTTCGTTCGCAGGCTTGCAGCTCTCCCATGACCTTTCTTGACCTTGAGTGAAACACGAAGCGTTCTATTGGGAATATCATTACTCGAGTGTTACCCTAGGGTTGGTCGAGGGTCGAATCGAATACTACCTATAAGACCAGTGCACTCTTAAAGTTTCATGAAGCTCTCGTATCCATCTCGTTTCTATCGTTCTCCCTGATCGCTCCGAGAGCTATGGTCTATAAACGGATACGAGAGTATAATAATATTATTAACTGATTCTTATAGATTGTTAAACTTTACGGGCGTTTACTTATTTCTAAAGTGTATTCTAAATAAAATGTTATATATGATAATATCATTATGTCAGTCTGTACAAATAATCTAGTGTCCACAGGCATACGGTAAGCTGGTCTATTATTAACAATAAAAAAAGGCATAGTTCCTACACCATCGTCCGGCACCACGACAGGAAATAGTCCATACCATAGAGGACCAAATATAGTCCGTGATCTCCACTGTACACTGCATAGCAACCTGATTGTATTATGAATGATCACCAAACATTGAGTAGATGGATGCTTACAAAGTATGCTTTCTTCTTGTTTAGTTTGTGCATGTACATGTCCTTTGAGAAGGTTTCTTGGGTCGAACCTGAACTACTCATCTGTGGAGATAGAAAATCAATCATATATAGGAAACGTTGTATATGTGAAAACATTGATAACGAGGCATTAGGAACAATCAGCTGGATGAATAATTCATTACGTCTTTCTTAGACAAAGCAAATGTAGGCCTAGTATAAGTCAATGACTGAGATTCTATGCAATAAAATCACATTTGTACATTTTATTAGCAGGTATACAACCGTGTTAATACTATTTTCAAAGATTTAACCATTTATTTTTAAATACTACTATATTTAGGCTATACTTATTTGATTCCCTGGTTTATAGATTTTTCGATGATAATTTTGGCTCGGGCGGCCGAAAATAAAAAAATATATAATTTAATATTTTGGCCAGTCGGTCGGGGCTAATATAATAATCATAATAATTTGAGATTATGAATGGTCTGTTGACAGCAAATAGAGATAATTGATGAATATACAGTAATTGTCAAAAATGGCTATAACCACCAATACACATAAATTGTTGAGATTTGAATGCACAATTATTTTCAAAGTACTACTTGTCAATAGCAGTAGTTGTTATAAATTAGACTTTTGTTGTAGATAGTTACCAATACGCAATCAAATTTGTTCATGTTCAATGATGGCTTTATGCGACTTGTTCCATCAACATTTATTATTATAATTTTCAAAAGGCTAGTACACTGTCAGCGGAACATAATAAAAATTATAATGTATATTTTCCAAAATGGAAAAGGTCGGGTCGGCGGATCCGTAAACTATGGAATCAAATAACTATGGCCTTAATGTGCAATCGGCAATGGTAATACCCAGTCTATTACTGATTGGTATTCCTCCAGCAGGCTTAGGCTACCTTGGACATAATGTCGTCCCTACTGGCTGATGCCAAGGAGTCAGGGTCTTCAGATGGAGGTGTACGAACTTGTGACAGAGTGGGTAGAAAATGCTTCCTTCTGGATAAACCCGTGTCCACTTTAGCGTCTGGTTGCCAAAGAAACAAATGTTATATACCACGATAACCATAGAAACAAATGTTATATACCACGATAACCATAGAAACAAATGTTATATACCACGATAACCAAAGAAACAAATGTTATATACCACGATAACCATAGAAACAAATGAGAGACAAAATTTGTTTGAAGACGACATTATTGTCTATAATTAATTGTTTAATTCCAAATTGGACCGTAGTAAATGAGTTCGACTATTTGTGCAGTGTTGTTTGGAGTTCATTATCCATTCATTGGATTTCTTCAGATGTACTTATCCATTCGCTACGACGTGATTAGACATATGTATATTTGATAACAGGCAATGATACGCCACTTTACAATTATATCCCAGCAATCGCATTGCGATATACGACACTACTGTCACTATACCAGATGCTAGAACTGATGATACAAGAGCAAGGTCTAAAACATGGCAATATATTTTAAAGTATGAAATATTTGTTAACGCTATTCTCCATAGCCAGTATATTTGTGCATCCTTTCATGAAGCTCTCGTATCTACTATTAATACTAGTGAAACAGAGAACCGTGCCGATCCTGTGATTCAAACACGAGTTGTTGGATTGGAGGAGTCCAATGCTTGGACAAAGGGGTAACCCCGCTGGTCGAGACAATACTAGTAGGAGCATATTAACCACATCCGGCTAAATGTATGATGGTATCGTTTATATAACGATGCAGACTCTCAGAGGTTATTGTTTGGTAGTGGATACGAGCGCTTCACGAAAGGGTGCTCTGGTCTTGGACATTAATGGACACGATCCAATACCAGTATTTAATAATATACTCAACAGAATTAATTAAGGGCCAGTAGCCCTTTTGGACATATAAATTTAGCTTTGTATTATTGTGATAACGAATAATTCCCAGACTCTAGATCTTCTTCAAGAACTTGTAAACGCAGTGGCAGAAGAATGGCAATTGATTCCTCAAGCAGAGTTCCAAAATCTGCTGGCCCTTAATATATTTTGTTGAGTATACTTAGATGAATAGCATTGGGAATCTGGGAACCATTTCCTAAAACTCTGGTATCGATACTGAGATGATAGCGAGAAAAATGCAGATATAAATCTAATCCATCACCAATAAAGATGCTGACAGAATGCCTACTCCGACACGAACACAAATTGAAACAGAAATCTACTCTGTTACAAATGGTTGAGATGCAAGGCAAAGGACTATGGTGGCTTGTGTGAATACCAGAGCTTCATGGTTAAGGGTGAACGATGATTGTACAGTCTGACAATCATTGGACACCCTTTCAATTGTATAGTAAATGCTGACTAACGTGGTTCACTCAGCTTGATTATTGACTGGTTTCGGGGTCGGTTTTCACACTTCACGTCCTTGGTCTTTATCCCCAATCTGGCAGTGACGCGGCGAAGGCTTTTAATAACTTGACATGAACCCTGATGGATGGAAATAGTCATTGAGATTAGGTGTTTAATACACTCATATTTCTGAGGCGTTTATAGCGAAACAGGCAATGATAGATCTATAATAGATCTGTTTTCATTTGGGGATTTTATCATTTCTTTCCAGTATGAATTCGCCTGGCATGATTCAAGCAATGTAATATTTGGAGTGTCTAGATATATAGTAACCATCTCTATCTTCTACTTTAACACAATCTCACCAAGGAACAAACCACCCATTATACACTAGTTTAAGATAGGATGGTTGAGGAAGACAATGTGGTAGGTACATGTAGGTATAGTAGGTGTACATACCGACTTGACGACGTACAGCCAATCAGTATCGCAGCTGTTCTCCACGATGACGACATTGCGCCTAGGAGATAACAAAATATATACTTGTATACGACATATGAACGAGGCAACATTGGGAGCGGGGCCAGTAAACAGTCGATATATAATAATTGTAGACAATAGTGAAATTATTGGACATTGCTTCGTTTTCTACTATTTTAACACACTTTATCATAACATAGGAGTTTGGAAGTGCACTAAACCCATGCTATAAATATAAATATTTTCATTAGTGCAATAACAAAATAGATTTGTATAATTGTGTTCATACGCGATATCAAAGTCCTTTTGGACCTCTTTTAAACCTTCCTCGTGGGACTTAATTTGTGAAATATAAAGTTAAAAGATGTCTTCAATTAAATATCCAAACACATTTATTAATATGTACACATTTATTTGGAACTATATTTTGTCCGCGTGCTTTAACCCAGTTCCCAAGACATTTGCCTTTAGATAGTGTTTGTGACTGAAAATCGACATTATAATAGTTTTTATAGTTATGTGATAAATAGAATATCACATTCGTGTTCATATAATTACTGGATGTATTACACTAGTTTAATACATTCAGTATCATATGACCAATCATGTCAGATTCTCTATATTTAATATACTAGGTAGTACTCACTTGAAGAAATGGATTAAACACTGGTCTGGCCTCGCTAAGAGTTGAGCAATTGGCCAATCCTTCATGAATTCACATTGGCTGCAATTACATGTCAATAATAATTAAGGTTAGACATTGCTTGAAAATGAGTTCCTTCAGTGAGTGTCCTGCATGAACGATTGTATTTAAACCCATACAAGTAGTTTGGGCTTCATCATTATTAAATTCAAGCCTCTGCAGCGTCGCATATACATATACCTTTTAACGATGCATATGTGCGTATACTACTATCAACTGAAAGTCTTCAGTAAGCAATGAAACACACACACACACACACACACACACACACACACACACACACACACACACACACACACACACACACACACTAAACATCAAGGTAAACATATCGAACATTATCTGAAATTGACAAAGGCAAATCATGAGGAATGTCTGTCAAAGTCGTTCCATCTGACAGACAACCAATTAAATTACGTTCATTACATTATCCAGCCAATCGGCAACAGGTGTTGACCATTTCCATTCATTTATTACCCAGTATGGTACGTAAATGACGCCCACATTCTCTATAGTATGTATTCGACTACCTCTATGCATGACTGTTTAGGTACAGCTAAACGAATACCTGATGTATTTGATGTGATCAGGGATGCTGTCCGGTCCGGTCCCAGACATGAAGATCTCAAAGAAGTCCTCGCGGCCGATGGTCAGCAGCTGGACTGTGTCTTGGGTGGTCACCGTGGCCGTGCGTTGGGAGTGGTGGAGAAGCGCCAATTCCTGGAACAGCCAGAAGAACAGCCGTTAGTACTGTAACGTAACAGTATTACTCTACGGTCACTTATAGCTGTGTTCACACTGACACCACTTTCAAATCGAATTCCTCAATTCTAATTGGGGAATTAGATTTGATTAAAACCGATTTGAGAACATACATTCACACTGTCCCTCAAGTCGG
>JAUTBT010022117.1:0-20733 GCA_032361225.1 Lepetodrilus schrolli
GCGGAAAGTTACTGCTACTGTTTTGTCATTGTTTATAATAAATCCCCATTGTTTGGCCCATGCTTGGATATTTTTTAATAGTGAGGACTTCCAAATCCTTCAGCCTTTTATAGCATTAGCACTAGAAGCCAGAGACTGGCCGTATACAGATCAAAGGAAGATGAAAGCAAGCAGAATGGGAGATTAAAGAGCCCTGCGACGGAGAGGGTAACGAAGTTTTGTACGAAACACTATCAAAACATGCTCTATTTCAGTGAGATGATATCATATATTCAAGGGAGAATTGTTGTCATTAGAGATGAGATTAATCAAGGAGGGCATTTGTCTTGATTGGCTGTATATGCCACTGCCCCCACCACCCTGCCCCTTCCACCCTGCCCTAACAACAACCTTCCACCTCCCATAGCATTACCAGTTGGCTTAAAATCAAAATAACAATTTAGAAACAAAAATTCCACCTTTTAGATCATTTCCAAATTTATCTATTTTACTTTATTTTTTACTAATTACCATTTTTATCTTATATCTACTTATCTCTTTAATTAATTTCTTTCTTTATCTACTTACTTATTTTTATTTATTTTACTTATACTTACTTTTATTTATTGTTATTTACTTATATTTACTTTTACTAAATAAACCCGTCTGCTATAACAGCTTCGCTGGACGCAGACGTTAAACTTCAACTCATTACGTCTAAATTTCTAAATTTCCGGTGATAAAACGTAGGACCAAAAATCTGTCAATATTTTTGCCGCTGCCACGAGATCGTATTTTATAATACCCACATTTCGAAATTTCGGGAAGCATACTCCCCAAGACGACTCCACTAGATAACATTGTGTTTATATTTCTATAGGTAGGCCTACCAGGAAATCGTACTTTGCTATGCCTACATTTCGACATTTTCGGGAGCATGCCACCCCACTATTCAACGCGTGCTAAAAATGGTAAGATTTGTTCTGAGAGCGTGCGTCCGTCAAAACCACTACGTAACAAATGATAGCATAGACCACCGACATGCGCTATTCATACCATAGTACCTGAATCTTAAAATGTAACATGAAGGATATTTGCATTGGCAATTGGAAATAAAATAAGAAATATGGTACACTTGAAAGGAAAAGAAAACCATCCAGACCAGTATCCATCTTGATTATTCCCATCTCTAGTCAACAATTCTCTCTTTAATGCATGATATCATCTCACTGAAATAGAGCATGTTTCGATAGTGTTTCGAATACAAAATCTCATTTTAATGTGCTTTGTTGTGTTCTTGTTGTGTTCTTCTTAAACTAAGGATGTTATTCTTGAAATAAATGACTACCCATATCAATGTGTTTTATGTGACATTGACATATTGGTTAAAGAATTAAAGAATGCATTTCATGTGCGTGTTATGCGAATTTAGTGGGTAGCAAATTTCTTTTCATATTAGCGTACTATTCATATTAGACCGAAACGCTACCACTATATATACGAAACATAGAATTAGGCCTAGTTGTTATTGTAATATAAATATGCGACAAATTCAACAGATGAACCAATGGTATTATGCAATAAAATAAGACCTCAGTGCACATTCATAGTATTTTTCAAACGACTGCTCCACACTACACAATATTGATGATGCTTTAGACCGTGGCAGACCAGGGCTTCGGAACAGAACAGAACGGAACCTATATTAACTCGGACCGAGAATCTCGGCATATGAGGTACAAATATAAATTACACAAAAAAAAACTCGATAGAATCTGTAGTAGGTCCACACATTTTACTGTTGGTAGATTAGTGTTGGTATTTTTTTTAATTTCGTTGAAATCAAATGGACACTACATTAAAGGAAAACACAGTCATCCAAGACAAATGCTCGCCTTTATTAACCTCATCTCTAAAGACAACATCTCGGAAATAGATAATGTTTTGATAGTGTTTCCTACATAATCTAATAATCTGGATACCCTCTCCGTAGCAAAGGCCTTTGATATCCAGGTATGTCTGGTATGGTCTTCTCTTTGATCTGTATATGGCTAGTCTCTGGCTTCCAGTGATAATGCTATAATGATTGATTGAATTAGTGCTTTAACGCGCAGCGGGAATATTTCACCCATACGCTAATGCTATATAACAGACTGAACCCAGATTCCCAGAATTATTATTATAATGCTATACAATAGACTGAACCCAGGTTACCAGAATTATTATTGAATTACAATACAAAACTTACCGGAAAATCAGATGTAAAGGAAAGAAGTATTTTACGGTCAACAACCATCGTAGGTTTCACAACGTTAGCGAATTAAGTAATTCATGTAAGTGTGATATTTTAAACCAATGTTCATTATTATTGACATCCGAAGAAATTGTTCATAATCTACATATTTATATTTATGTACTTGTATTGGCAATTGGAAATACAAGAGAAGAAATATCGTACACTTCAAAGGAAAAGAAAACCATCCAGACGAGCATCTTTGATCAATCTCATCTCGAGACAACAATTCTCGCTTTACTGGATGATATCATCTCACTGAAATAGAGCATGTTTTGATAGTGTTTCGTACAAAACTTCGTTACCCTCTCTGTCGCAGGGCTCTATAATCTCCCATTCTGTTTGCTTTGATCTTCCTTTGATCTGTATACGGCCAGTCTCTGGCTTCCAGTGCTAATGTTATAAAAGGCTGAAGGATTTGGAAGTCCTCACTTCAGTTACGACAATCTAGCTATCAACAACCATCCTACGTTTCACGTGTCTTGTACTCCTGAAATTATGGATCCTATTGAAGCAGCCATGAAGTTAAGGAGTCTCCTCGTTGACCATGATCGTGCAGTGAAGGAAATGTTGACTATCGGTATGAACATATGCACCCATATACAATTAGCGAATAATGAAAACTTGCCCACTCTAAAGACACTGTCATATCACCTTCAATTTGATTTTTGTCATATATCTGCCTAATGTCATATGCGAATAATCATAGTTTGATATTCTTGTTCACATTATCTTGGAATAAGCGAGACCTATATTAGTAAGGCTCCATACATAATGTTAATTTAGGTGATAGATATATGATTCTACATCCTCCTGGTTATGACCAAATGAGCAAAGGAAGACAAAAATACATGTACTCGGTCTTGCACTGTTTCAGACCACATAAAAAGTATTATCATTTTGTAACTGAAATGCTTACGAATATTTGTTTATGTACTTCCAGATATACAGATGCGACGTCTTGGCGGGGAACGGTTGTTACACAGGCGATGTATCTTGGAATGCATTATGGAGATGTTCACAGTGTACCGAAACCGGAAGTGGCAGCAGGTACAGACATGCATCATGTCCATCACCAGTGCAGCCTCCACAAGTGTTCTTCGTGACGATGCATCAGATCATGCAGACAGTGTCGACTCTTCACCCCAGATGGCAGTGGACGACGGAGCTATTCCTCATGTGTATTCCACAGACAGTGACGATGCAGAGGAGGAAGATATCTACACAACTGACAACAGCCAAGGGGTGACCACTCTCATACAATGTTTGACCAGAGACACGTGTTCCTGTCAGAGATTAGATTGAAAAACTGAATGTTATTGTTATACCAGTTTTCAAGTGCTTTGTTGTGTTATAAACATTGATACTTATTGATTATGTTATTCTTGAAATAAATGACTACCCATATCAATGAGTTTTATGCTGTCTCTTTGAAAGTTATATTGATATTGGATACAGAATTAAAGAATGCATAATCATGTGCGTGTTATGCGAATTTAGTGGGTAGCCAATTTCTTTTCATCGTAGCGTACTATTCATATTAAACCCAAACGCTACCATTATATAAACGAAACATAGAAGTTTCCTAGTTGTTATTGCAATACAAATATGCGACCATTTCAGTATACGAACCAGTGTTATTATGCAATAAAATAAGACCGCAGTACACATTCCTAGTCTTTTTCATACGACTGCTCCACACTACACAATATTGATGATGCTTTAGACCGTGGCAGACCAGGCTACGGAACGGAACAGAACAGAGCCTTTCTTAACTCAGACCGAGAATCTCGGCATATGAGGTACACATATAAAAATAATAACAATAAAAAAAAAACTAAAATAAACGAAACATAGAAGTTTCCTAGTTGTTATTTCAATACAAATATGCGACCATTTCAGTATATGAACCAGTGTTATTATGCAATAAAATAAGACCTCAGTGCACACATCTGCTTTAGACCGTGGCAGATCACGGCTTCGGAACAGAACAGAACAGAACATTTATTCACTCAGACCGAGAATATCGGCATATGAGGTACAAATATGAATTACCAAAATTTATTTTCGATAAAATCGGTAGTAGACCGACACACTTTACTGTTGGTAGATTTGTTGCTATTTAAATGTTTTTATTTTGTTGAAATCAAATTTACACATCATCAAAGGAAAACACAGTCATCCAAGACAAATGCTCGCCTTTTTTAACCTCATCTTTAAAGACACCATCTCGGAAATAGATCATGTTTTGATAGTGTTTCCTACATCTAATAATCTGGATACCCTCTCCGTAGCAAAGGCCTTTGATATCCAGGTATGTCTGGTATAATCTCCTCTTTGATCTGTAGATGGCTAGTCTCTGGCTTCCAGTGATAATGCTATAATGATTGATTGATGACAGACTGAACCAAGGTTCCCGGGATTATTATTGCATTACAATACAAACTTCCCGGAAAACCAGATGTAAAGGAAAATAGTATTTTAGGGTCAACAACCATCGTAGATTTCACAACGTTAGCGAATTAACTAACTCGTGTGACTGTGGTATTTTAAACCAATGTTCATTATTATTGACATCCGAAGAAGTTGTTCATAATCTACATATTTCAGTTGTATTGGCAATTGGAAATACAAGAGAAGAAATATCGTACACTTCAAAGGAAAAGAAAACCATCCAGACGAGCATCTTTGATCAATCTCATCTCGAGACAACAATTCTCGCTTTACTGGATGATATCATCTCACTGAAATAGAGCATGTTTTGATAGTGTTTCGTACAAAACTTCGTTACCCTCTCTGTCGCAGGGCTCTATAATCTCCCATTCTGTTTGCTTTGATCTTCCTTTGATCTGTATACGGCCAGTCTCTGGCTTCCAGTGCTAATGTTATAAAAGGCTGAAGGATTTGGAAGTCCTCACTTCAGTTACGACAATCTAGCTATCAACAACCATCCTACGTTTCACGTGTCTTGTACTCCTGAAATTATGGATCCTATTGAAGCAGCCATGAAGTTAAGGAGTCTCCTCGTTGACCATGATCGTGCAGTGAAGGAAATGTTGACTATCGGTATGAACATATGCACCCATATACAATTAGCGAATAATGAAAACTTGCCCACTCTAAAGACACTGTCATATCACCTTCAATTTGATTTTTGTCATATATCTGCCTAATGTCATATGCGAATAATCATAGTTTGATATTCTTGTTCACATTATCTTGGAATAAGCGAGACCTATATTAGTAAGGCTCCATACATAATGTTAATTTAGGTGATAGATATATGATTCTACATCCTCCTGGTTATGACCAAATGAGCAAAGGAAGACAAAAATACATGTACTCGGTCTTGCACTGTTTCAGACCACATAAAAAGTATTATCATTTTGTAACTGAAATGCTTACGAATATTTGTTTATGTACTTCCAGATATACAGATGCGACGTCTTGGCGGGGAACGGTTGTTACACAGGCGATGTATCTTGGAATGCATTATGGAGATGTTCACAGTGTACCGAAACCGGAAGTGGCAGCAGGTACAGACATGCATCATGTCCATCACCAGTGCAGCCTCCACAAGTGTTCTTCGTGACGATGCATCAGATCATGCAGACAGTGTCGACTCTTCACCCCAGATGGCAGTGGACGACGGAGCTATTCCTCATGTGTATTCCACAGACAGTGACGATGCAGAGGAGGAAGATATCTACACAACTGACAACAGCCAAGGGGTGACCACTCTCATACAATGTTTGACCAGAGACACGTGTTCCTGTCAGAGATCAGATTGAAAAACTGAATGTCATTGTTATACCAGTTTTCATGTGCTTTGTTGTGTTGTAAACATTGATACTTATTGATTATGTTATTCTTGAAATAAATGACTACCCATATCAACGAGTTTTATGCTGTCCCTTTGAAAGTTACATTGATATATTGGTTAATTTCATGTGCGTTATGCGAATTGTGCGTAGCCTATTTATTTTCACAATAGCCTACTATTCATATTAGACCGTAACGCTACCATTATAGAAACGAAACATAAAAGTAGTTATAAATGTTATAGCAATACATATATGCGACCATTTCAGCAGATGAACCAGTGTTATTATGCAATAAAATAAGACATCAGTGCACATTCACACTACGCAATAGAGATGATGTTTTAGACCGTGGCAACTCGGGGCCTCGGTACAGAACAGAACCGTTCAGACCGAGAATCTCGGCATATGAGGTACAAATATTAAACGAAACATAGAAGTAGTTGTTATCTGCGACCATTAGAGCAGATGAACCCGTTCCTCGAAACAGAACCTTTGCATAGATGTAATATAAATTACAAAAGAAAAGGAACATGGCAATAGCTAGGGAGTTTTTCGTTAAATATAATCCAGTCTAAAATTAGTGTATAGCTTTAGACCAATACCTACTGAATTATGATGTGTAAACAGTAGCCAGTATAAATATATATTTACCAATCACCAAAATAACAATGACGTCGCTCAAGTAGCCCAGTTTGAAGAATATGCACTATCACGGATTTTACGTAAGCTTCTTTATTTGAATGATTCATTGAAGCACCTCATATATATTACAATACCATAGGTTTACACATTTAATATTGAAGTAATTTCAGTCTAATTTGCGTACAATCACAGCACGTAGGTTGAATATTTCAAGAGATGTATTTTAAATTGTCAAATGTATATCTGCACCCCTACTTTCAGATCCACTGTAAACTACATTTGTAAAGTATTGTGTGTGGTGGGCATGTCGATCTGCCTTTGGGAATCAAAAATAATGATGTACCCTCAAGTACATTTTCATTGCATGTGATGATTACCTTGTGATCTGCTATTCAATACAGTAAATACACAATGGCCTGGTTGCGTCAGACACTCCCTTCATTCAGTCATGGTTTATTGAGTCCATTGTTTACTCTCAATGCCTATGTCACGTTCTACAAGTATTTATATAAATAAAGCAAAATGCTGTAAAGTATGTATTGCTAGCGATTTGTGAGCCGTGATTGTGATGGTTTAAAAAGAAAATAACAAAAATACATGTACGTGTACGTCAGACTAGACGTGATAGCTATCTAACAGAATATTGAGGGTGTGGCAAATACAGTTATTATTATCACTCATATGCAGCGGTTAAATTTGACACATTTTGAGTCATTCTCTGGCCCACAGTAAAAAATGTTATTATATTATTACGAGGGTATCCAATATTCGTGGTAAATGTGACATTTACATTTAATTTGTCTAAACAACTCAACGTCAACCAGCTTCATAATGTCCAGATAGTTATCAATATTTTCAAATTATTTTCATATAATTTAAATATCTGCGAGTAGCACCAATTCACAATAATAAGCTAACTTCTCAAGTAAAATGATTTTGTTCAAATTTAAAGAGGAAATGGTTCATTCAAAAGTGCATCAAGTGATAATTCTATGTCGGAGCAGTGAGTGTATTTTCCGATTACGCAGGCTAATATTGATTGTCACCTTCGCTAATTACCGATATAGTACCGGAATGTATAATTGAAGATGGCAATGTCCGTTGTTGTTGATGTGAGTGAATCATTTTACAGAATACAGAGAATATGGTTAGCTAAATCTATTGTAGTGATAAAAATGGTAGACTCACATTTGTAGTGGGTTTCGAAAATTTGACTTACAATCAATAGTGTAGCTACAACTGTTTTGTGCAACGGGCCTCTAGTCTACTAAATACTAAACAGCTCACATCAAGGTGACATCACTATACTTTGTTGGAATTCCATTGACTATGCCAATACCTGCCTGACTTTAAAGGTTTATATTACCTTTGAATATTCTCGGGATTTCGTAATGAAAAACCAGGAAATAAAACCGTAGACAAACTGGTTAGGCCATGTGATAACATCATACTACTTTCATAACGACACACTGACGTAAGCTATAATCTATATGACCCTAATCGATTACTGGTCATCAAGACTTTGTAAATATGTTAAAATATAGTTAGGAGATATCATTCTCTCTAACTGTCACAAATAGTGGATAAATAGTGGCATTATGTCGTTAGTACTTCACATCACACCCATAATATACGATTAGTTGATGGTAAATACATTGTTCCCAAACGTCAAATTTACAATTCCGGGTTTGCGCACTTGACCATATGTGACGTCACTTGCTCAAAGTTTTTTAGCTGAGGTTTTCTTAGTTTTTGGTAAGTATTTCGGTGTACCCTGTTATTACGATGTTTCTAAGACTCCAATTATCGGATACTACTATATTCCACAATAACCTTAAAGTTTCAAAGTTATATCTAATATTATTTTGTATTCACCCAGCATCACAACTGGCAAACGAGGAAGACATCTAAACAGACGGCCATATTTTTACGACACACACCCCATTAAAATCAAGTTTATGTCAAACCAGTATTGTTCAATATGGTTGTATTGTTTTTAGGACATTTAATTATCCAGTTGTCTACGTAGTATAGGTTATTTTGAGCAGAATAATCGTTTGAAGTAAACTATATGTTTGCCGTTCTAAATGACCCGACACCGGTCGATGACCAACCCATTTATTTATTGATAATGTTTAGGTCTCTGAATATTGATTTAAGTCAATATACACCGAAGAACAGTTAGGCTATAAATAGGAATTGCGCAATAGTGGTAAGTATATTACGTCCCTTTGAATTTCGACTTAACTCATTTCCGTTGTTCATTATGGAAACCATTATCTTTACTTTTATGCCTTTCTCTAATCAATGAATACCATTGAGTGACTGGTTTAAGAAGTGAGCTGCTCGTGATCTATTTATGATTGTATCAAAATTCTAATGTTAAATGGAAATAACACTCACTTCCTTGTTCTTTTATCACAAAACACTCCTATTGCCACGCTTAAATTTAGCAACACACTGCCCCAAGCGAAGTCGTCAATGAAGTGCGCCAGCCAAGTTTCGCCGCTAGATGGCGTGAGTGCTTTACTCGCTTAACAACGCGCCGATATCTTATACAGCTGATAGTGATCTAAGAATCGTCTGTCAGCGTTTTACCACGAGAAAGTGAGTTTTTTGAAGATTTTTGCAATGCCGCGGTACTGTTCGGTCCCGAGGTGTAAGCAGTCTGGCGGACACCAGTATCATCTTTTGGCCCGGGTGCAAGGCCCACTTCAAGACCTAAGACTATTCAAATACTCTATTAGGTTAGAATTTGTATTATAAAAAATTCTCCGCTTTCGTTTACATGTAATTACTTTACTCTTAGTTTCACAATATTCATGTAGTTAATCAGCTAGCGAAATTGTAAACAATGAGGTCGTTCTCTGATTGAGGTCGTTTTGCCTGAATGATAGGCTGTTGTGAAGGGAAGTTACTCTGTTGTTTATAATGTGAGTATGTTTGACGTTTTTCAGAAGGATTTTCAAGTAAGAATGAATGACAGATGTAGGCTACAGTATTACTATCTGCAAAGTGGGTTAATTGACCCACAAAACAAGTGGCTTTTATTTTGTGAACGTAATATGGTATGCCTAGTTGTAGATATCAGAATGTTGTATGTACACCGTAGACATGGCTTAGTATCTCGATATATTATGCGCGAACATTATTCTTCACAGATGATTATATGTGGTAAACATGAAATAGTTATACATTACCTTTCTATTAAATCAGTTTTTCTCACACTGGTTACTGCATTGCGCCGCACCAACTCTTCTTTCAGCGTTAACACTGTCCATGATTCATACAGTGTCGCCATATCTAACGCTATCGTTAAACGCATAAAGCACCCACGCCCTCTATCGGATTAGTAAGCTGGCGCACCCCAATCGGAAGCCATGACACTGACATATGCCCCTTTCCATGGTAAACGGAAACATGTCTATTTACAGAGATCAAGTTTTAGAAACTGTTCCAAATACCAAAGCACAAATATACCACCAAATTGTTAAAATAATGGCAATTTCTCTAAAATATAAATATGAAATGCAATCTGTGAAATGATGAAAATGACAAAATTAATACTAAAATATCTTGAAAAATAAAATTTTGCCTATTAAAAATACTATAGTTTTCATTTTATGAGAGACAGTTTATGATGAATATGAAATTTTGTTAGTAAAATTTACAAAATCAATATAAGAAATGGCCCAAATGAGGTCACATGCTTTATGATGCACATCATGTCTGCGAGCAAACAATGTGACTAATATATTTTTAGAGCATGCAATTATTTATTTGCAATTTTAAATTATTTTTTTGCATCACGTTAAAAAGTATATTATTAAGCTCACAGCTAAATTTTCTAATGTCTCACTTTATTCGATTGCATACTTATGTTTGTTGATGAGATTTATACCAGTTTTGGAAGTGGAAATAGCATTTTAGTAAGTAGTATGAAAACTGGTCTACCTCGAAATGGGGACACTACACGGGATAGGAATTAAATTTTGATTACTTGACTGTTCAACTAAAGTGTTGGCCCTGTTTGTGGCTAGGTAGTGATAATGCTTCAGCAGCAATAATCGTCCTATGAAGGTTATGGGAGCAAACTGGCAGAAAACACTACTAGTATACCAAATCTAAAAAAAATCCGCAAAACGTGCATGTCATAAATCAAAATGGACCTCTATAAACTGATAAAACACCGCTTTATTTACATTCACTGTTAATTTTCGCTGTCATAATAATTCCCTAAGACGTTTAAAACTTGCTCAAATATCAATCGTATCCGATGCCGGTGTCGGCGATGATGAGAAATTCCGTTGACGTTTCTACCACTTTCACAAAATGTTCATGCACTTTGGATAAATAAATTGGATTCAATTTTAGAATATTCATTAAATTCAATCGTCGTATTTATCACTGCATATAAACGACCTCAGATATAAATGAAATCGTTAAATATCGACAGCAAGAAAGGTGTCTCGTTTGCTGATGACAACGCTCCAAATTAGATGGGCAAAAGTCTCACATTGGAGACTAATAGTGCTTAGACGTATTGAGAAGGCCAAGTGCCCTTATTTTTAAAGGACACCTGTCTATTCCGTGTTTGATGTTGTCTACATGTATTTAGAGATGTAGATGTGCTGAATGTGAATAACCACAGAAATGATAATAATAACAAAAATATTGAAGTGGCAAGATCATCTTTGCAAGAGGTCAATGGTCATTAATCAAGGTTATTGCATATTCTAATACAACTATCTTTCCCTGACAAGTATGTTTTTTAAAATGACTTTTTAGTAATATAGAAAATTAATATCTTTATTTCCTGGTTAATTACACCTCCTACCTAGTCTCTAGTGATTGCCACACATGTAAATGTGATGCCACAGTTCTTGTTTAGTGATTCCCCACAGTATTTCGACTTGTTGTGCAGATAGTCTTGAAGCCACATTATTTAGAAGAGGTTTCTTTGGGGATTACCTTTTTTTTTGCATTGGCGGTACAACGTGATGCAATTTAAACTCACTACTATATTATGTATGTGTCATTACCAGGCATAATTCATCAAGTTGCTGTAGTATGTTCAATATAACAATAGCACCTCATTCAATAATTTATCATAGAGCGTCCTTTGATATTACCAGCTCTAGAACATTTCTCCAGTGCAGCAGAGAAATACATCCAAATGTCGCCAATGCTTCAAAAACTATATACATTTATCAAATGACTCGGATTAACTTTTTTAATTTTAATGCTGTAGTTACCAAAATCATCGCATTTCCATCATTTGCCGACATTTCAAGCAGATATGCAGTTTAAATAGGTTAACGGTCATATTAGTATCATGCTATGGTAAAATCACGTGGTTTAGCTATTCATTGTCAAAGTCAAAGTCAGGAGGAATAGTAGACATTCATGTTAATCTGTTAACTAGTTAACAGCTGGTTAACGCAAGTGACTGAAGTTCGGGTGATGACAAAAGTCCCAGGACTTTATTCTACATGTTAGCATAATTGTAATTGTTTTGGTACTTTTTATTGGTACATGTATTTTGTGTCTTACAGTCTTAAAGTAAAATTAACATTAAAATTAAAATAACATAAATAACATTAATTTGACCAAAAATATGTTTTATATTATATTTTTAACATTTCAGAATTTCCCATTTCTGTATTTAAACCCAGGACTTTAAAATCTTAATATAGTTGTGCACTATCCAAGTTCATTCAATGATAAACCTCAGTTTGTGGCAGTACTGGTGACCTAGCTTTGTTGAGTTAACTAACATCAACAGCATAGGAAATAGTCTACAGATGTGGCACAGGAAGCAGAGAAGTGCATTGCACCTGACACACTAAATAATACAATGAAATGACCTATATGTTTGTTAACGACAGTTAGAACGAGTAGGCCAATACTGCTGTTCCGTTTTCGAGATTTGTGGAGTTATTTGCCCAGTCTTCCGTATTTCAACATTTATTCCAGCAATATTATTATGTAACAATATTCCCTCACTAGTTTAAACACAAGTCTGAAGTCTGATTTGTATGCATTTTTATATTCTTTTGCTTTTGAGAAGATTAAAACATTTCATCTCTAGGATTGGTTTGTAGAGTTGGTTAATCCTCTTGTTTTCCATCTTTTAACAATTTTCTTTCAGCATTGTTAAATAACAATGAATTCAGTACAATATGTATTAAACATTGATAAGATAAATAATGCAATAAATGGTATTAATGGCTATTTTATTTACTTCACCCAGATTGCGCAATTGTCGTATTGAGTAAGGACGGTTCAGACAGCCTGGTATCCAGTTCAGGCAGTCTGTCCAAAGGTCACCATGCCACTCTTTGGGAAATCGCAGAAGAGTCCAGCAGATCTGGTCAAGAATCTGAAAGAAGCCATTGCCAACATCGAAAAACAGCCAAAACGGGTATGAGAATGTTATTATCTTCTGTAAAAGAACATCCTGTGTTTTTTAAATTTTTTATTCATCCTTGGGATATAATGATAACCATTAGGTATTTTAACTCAGAGAACCAGTTGCATTTTTTCGTTTATCATGTTTGTAATTATGTATACTTTGACAATGAATTCAATGCTACATATTTCTAAAGAGGCACAAATTTAGGCCTATTTGACTTTTATTTTCTGGATATCTTAACATTTTCCTCCAAATATTGCAAATATAGTATGTGGCAGCATGTTTAAGTTGCATACACACATTTTGTATAAATTTATCAAATTAAATATTAGCATTTAGACTACAAACTAGATATATAATTGAATCAATATTTTTAGTGCTTACCATGGAAACAATGTGAGAACATAGGGCCCATTGCAATAGTATGATAAACATTTATACACAATTAGTGTGTTGGAGGACATGTTCTAATTTATTAATTTCTGGGGGAAATACTGCAGTCAGTGGTCAAAGGGAGGCAACTCTTGGTCAATTACTGATTACTGAACACATCTTGCATCCCATAACCGGGATGGGTCAATATTTTCATAACTGTTTCTGACTGTTTATGCCGATATGTGTTTGTCCGTGCTGTGTAGCGAAAGGTTGTTGGCGCCACCACAGCATATCACATGATTTGTATTGGAAGAGTTAATCCAGCATGATTTGTGTTGATGGTGGTCAGTGTTTTTCGAATTACAGGGGATCCTGGGGGTCATTTGAAACTCTGCAATGTTATAGGTATCTAAGGGAACTCCTGCAAATTATAGATTTGACCATCATTAACATTGGGCCTATGGAGAAGGACCCCCCCTTTTTGTTTTCTGAATTTCTAACACTGGTGGTGATCTTGTGTCGATGTGTGTGTGTGTGCTTGTCTCTACAGGCGAGTGAGGTGATCACGGCCATCAAGGGGATGGTGTACGGCACACAGGACCAGGAGCCACAGTCTGAGCAGGTGGCACAGCTAGCACAGGAGATGTACCAGTACAACTGCTTCAACCTACTCATCTCTAACCTGGGCAAGATCGACTTTGAGGTACAAACAGGGCCCTATATTTAGCTTGTGGCAATTACGGCATTTACGGGTGATAGGGAGACCTACATGTGCAAGTAACAAAAGTAACTTGTTCCCCAGGTGTAACATGATTTTTTAATATATGTTTATATCTAGTTTTGTTATTATGTTTAAATTATAATATATATATATATATATATATATATTTTATTTTATTTTATTGATGTATAGTTTTTTGTGTAGGTGGAGGGAGGATCATATTCAAATGTTTTTTTTCTTTTCGTGTGTCTTATCGTGAACATTAACTTCTTGACATTGCAATTTGCAGGGTAGGAAAGATGTTGTGTTGATCGTGAACAACCTACTGCGACGTCAGATCGGCACACGAACCCCGACTGTTGAGCACATCAGTGTCCGACCCGAAATACTGACCTTACTTGTGGATGGGTGCGTGCTTGATTCATAGAGCATGTAGAATAACACAGTATTGTTTGGTGAAAGCAACATGGTCATAAAATATCCATATTTTGTAAAAAATTACATGTATGTATTTAGTGCATGGTTGTTAATTATTCATTGATATCAAATGGTGTTATTGAGCTAAAGGACTACTGTTCCACTGTGTGCATGAAGTAAGTCTGTGTGCATCAAGTTTCATGCAATGTACTTACTCTTGTAGTAGTTCCTAAACTTCTACTGACAATCAAGAGTAGGGAAAGAAAGCCATGCTGTGTTACAATCAGGAACATGCATGCTTCATTTCTGAATTCCATCCTGCCTACAGGTACTGTGTGTTTGATATCGCCCTCAACTGCGGGATGATACTGAGGGAATGTATTCGGTACGAGTCTCTGGCAAGTCAGCTCCTCCAAGTCAACTGCTTCTTCAAGTTCTTTGACTTTGTCACGTGTTCCACGTTTGATGTTGCATCGGATGCCTTCTCTACATTCAAGGTATTTGTTCTCTCGACAGATCCATGTGCAGGCTATTGTTTAAGCTGTATTTAAATTTTCTAATTTCTTTTTCTTTTGTATTACATGGCGAATGCTTACATGAGGAATTTTTCTTTTCAGGAACTTCTAACAAGACACAAATTGTTGTCAGCAGACTTCTTAGATAGGAATTATGAAACAGTTTTTGAAAAGTATCAGAAGCTTTTAGATTCTGACAATTACGTGACAAAACGACAGGCCTTAAAAGTGAGTATTCTAAGTATGCATAGTCTCTCTGTGATTGTTTCTTATTTGAAGAAGCTCAATTATATATTTTCTGATAAATAATACTTACAAATTGGAATATTATTATTTCCACTTTCAATCCAATCTATGGTGTTTCAGCCACCAAAGGATTCAAAATGTACAACTTGCAGAGATGTTTGCGTTCAAATAAATGGAATAGTATTTGTGCATTATGTATTTTTATCACCGATTCTTCTGAACTTCATGTGATGTCATCAAAATGTGTCTATGTTGATAAACACTATTACTGTACGTTTTTTTCCAACATTGTAAATATTCAAGGTACATGTAGTGATGGGTTTTAGTCCTATGTCCATTTCAACTTTTAGGCTTTTCAAACAAGTGAAAAATTACCAAAGCGACATTCAGAACTCATTCCCTCACTATTACTTCATAACTTTATTTCAATTCCTATGTGATATTTCCAGCTTCTAGGAGAACTGCTGTTGGATCGCCACAACTTCACCGTTATGACTCGCTACATCAGTAACCCGGCCAACCTCAAGCTTATGATGAACCTGCTTAGAGACAAATCTCGCAACATTCAGTTCGAAGCCTTCCATGTATTCAAGGTAGGCACAGATCTATCTCTTGGCAGTATTGAAAATAGGTGAAAGATTCCCGCAGCGATGTTAACCTACATAATCACTTTTTCTCTCTACAAAGTACTTCAAGATGGATTTGTTTTTAATCCAATCGCCTCAGTGTATAATGCATGCATAGTTCTACATAAACCTTGATATCTAAATCATAAATGTATTGGCAGGTTTTTTTACTTTTCCCCATCGAAACAATAACTTCACAGTGGTAGTATTCAGGTTTGTACTAGAAGATATATGGGGGCGGGTGGTAGAACGTTGGACTTCGGAGCCCTGGTTACCTTATTGACACGATTTTGATAGGATGCGCTGCCGCTAGAGTGGCAATGCAGTTATCATCCTTGGTCTTGTCAGTACCAGCTAATGCTCGCTGGTTTACTGCACCATTCAGTGCTACAGATGTTGCGGGTTTCCTCCTGCCCTAAACTGACAAGCCATGATATAAGTGAAAGAATAGCAGCGTGTACAACATTTAGACAGGCTTGTTTGTGACAATTTGCTGGATCCCTCACAAGCAGTTTGCTACGAGGCAAGTCCAGCAAGGTTCATGTTAGTAACTGTCCATCCTCTATTCAAATAACGCTATTCTGATTCTCGTTTTCAGGTGTTTGTGGCCAATCCAAATAAGCCCAAGCCTATTCTAGAGATCCTGGTTAGGAACAAAGAAAGGTTGTTGGATTTCCTGGCTAAATTTCACACGGACAGATCTGATGATGAACAATTTAACGATGAAAAGGCGTACTTGATCAAGCAGATAAAAGATCTTCAGCCTCCAGAAGATTCATAACATTTGCTTGTAATTTTTAAATTGTAACTAGTTGTGAAAGAAATCTGCCGCCCCCACCACCCAAACTCTCTAGCTCTCTCCTCCCAGAAAGAAGAACTCTCTAGTGGAAGGAGACAAAGTCTTATGTGGCCATCTAAACATGTCTACAGAGCACTGTGTGGTGAATGCACAGCCAATGTTACAAATTCTCTGATTACCTTCAATGTCCTCCAGCCCTCTGTGGTTGAACAAGCATGAAACACTGCTGGCATTTGTTTGCATCCATTTCATTCATAAAGATATATATACATATACATATATGTATATTGGGTGTTTTGCTGTAAGTTAAAGGAACTGTTGCACTTTTCGGGGGGGAGGGGGAGTTATTATAATCTACAGAAAATATGTGAATGCATATGCTAAAGTGATGAAAATACTTGCATGAATATAGAGTTCACATAATGCACAAAAATGACCATACTTGCCAGGTCTAATACTTTTTAGAGATCTTTTGAACAAGTCTATAATAATCTGTAAGTGAAATGAGCCATGTCAGTATAAAATGTGGTATGGCATATTGGCACTAAAAACAGTGCTTTTAAAAGGAAAGGCGATATGCGAATATCTTTTCTTCATTTTCATCTAAACAATCTTTTTCCGACATTTCATTATTTTGTTTAGGAGCTATACAGTGTCTAAGCAGTTCATCATGCCTGTAATCGTAGCAAACCATCACTGTTTGTGTCATTGCCAGACATCAACAATAATTTAGGTATGTGTAATTACAAAATTGGACTTAATTCGTGTCATCGGTTATCACATTAACAAACTAGAACCCAGTATTTTGATGCTGTTATTAGCTTCATGATTTATAATGATGTGATGATGATGATATGATGATGATTGTATCCTGTGATTATCACTTTCGGCATATGCAGTACATGCCTATTAATGTCTCTTTGTATTTATACATAGAACTGTATACCAAAAATACATTAACATCTGAAAACTTGTATTTCAGCAGTAACATTATTGTGTTTGCATATGTTAATTAACTCTCCATCACTAAAATTTGTATATTTATTCTAAAGTGGAATTATTCACCAAATAGTCATAGTAATTGAGTAGCGTACAGCTCTGGGATTAGGCTACTTTAAAAGCATACAATCACAGATTAAGTTGTCATTTTGAACTGAATTGGAGTTAAAAATGCAAAGTACATACATATAATCGCTTTTGTACCTCTAATTATCTTTTCATCGTTGTACGATATGTAAAATGCCCTTGCAGTTTACATTTCCGGTAAAACCCAAATAAATTGTTGGTAATGTACTGTAATCAATTTTCTATAGTCTACTAGACTAAGGGGCATAACTCTATTCTTTGAACACGGTCAAAATAATCTTTCACGACCATTGGTACAATTATAGTATTATAGTATTTTTTTTAAACATTATTTTTTTAAATATGAAAATATTGAAAACCAGTGGGATATGTGGAAAATGTAGTTGGTTACCCAATATACTTATGTAGACACATCAAATACGTTTGACCATGAAATATTTAAACATGATTGTATGCCTTTAACATTTCTTGGAAAGAGTACTCTCCTGCAATAGATATACTCTTCTTTTTTTTTGTGTAACTTGTATAGTCCATGTTTGAAGGTAGCCAGATGGAAAGCATCTACTGCAAATAATAATACCATTACAGGAGGTCACGTATGTTCTAGAAAGAAAGAAAAAAGACATACAATTTAGGTGAAGAATTCAAGTGTAGAATGAAGATTCCTCTAGTTATGTTGTGTAGATATACGGTACTCTCACTAATGCAATATTGTTGAAATTAATATTCAGTTTTGATAATTATCAGTAAACGGGTTGGACAACTTTATACTCTTAACAAAGTTTAGATTTTGATTGTCATCCTTTATTAAAATAAACATCATTGACAATGTCAGTTTGGTGTGTATACTTTCTGACAGACAAACTCGTCTTAACTTTGGATCTGGGGAGAGGATGTCTTGTCAATTTGTCCACACCTGGGCTGCATTCAGGCTGCAATACATTTCCCTTCACTACACTACTTTTCTACAAAGTAGTGGCTTGCTGAACGATTTCGTAGGAAAATAGCAGGAAATTGGTTTGCACATGTGTACAGTCCATTCCCTTCATGCTTTGGGTATTCCTACTATTTCCTACAAAACACTACAGGCTCAAAAGCCGAAGTAAAAAGTAGTACTATATAGTACTGCCATGTGTTGGCTGAACGGCTACTGTCGTACTGCATGGCACTTCGTAGAGAAATGTATTGCAGCCTGAATGCAGCCCTGTCGATACATGTGTCTATAAACATCATGACAGAAATCCAAAACTTTTTGAGGAAGAATCTTTAGACAATCAACAGACTTGATGTATGTTTGTGATACCAGTTATAGGGATACACACATGAGTCTTTTTCAACAATTTCACAAGCAATATGCACGTGGACAGTTGGAATTACAACCTATTTTTTTGGCCTGATTGCTTCAGCCACCACTTTCATGTTTTCATGCCATCTTGGCCAACAGTATCAGTGGGAGACTCTTATCTAGGTTCTCGTCACGTATGGGTGAAAGATTCCCGCTGTGACGTAAAACAAACGTAAAACAATCGTTCACTCTCGCTCGCTCACTTATCTAGATTATTTACCTATGGCCTTTGTATGTTCCAACTAAATTGCATTTTATTGAATTTTTCCAATAAATTATTACAAAATTAAGTAAACAACCAAGTTTATTATTCTATGGGAAATGTATAACATCATGTCAATCTTTCTAGATGTTTGATTTTTATTCTCGGGAGTGATATTTTCATTAATAGTTTACCTGAGCTGTCAACATGTTGTTATATTCTTATATGTGTGTATTTCACTGTACATAATACATGTATATTCCACATATTGAGTATTGGCCCGTTTAGCTAATTATATATACATAACAAGGTATCTTAACTTAAAATTTCATAGAAAACTAAACAAGAGTGCCACCAATCAAATGGTAATTTTTACATCTGTCATTTCGGTGATCTGTAGATACTACGAAGCCATAAGTCATCATCTGATGGATTTTTCTCAATACTAAGCTCATTTGATATTGGCACTCGGCTTTATGAACACCATGCTGTATTTTCAGGTGTTTATTTATTAACATACCATATGATTTCATCCCCTAGGATAAAATTGATAAAAATGATATCGAGTGAAATGGAAAATCCGCCGTTACCAATGCTTAAAATGGTTTCCATCTCCGATATTATATTTTACCATAAACCCTATTGACAATTATTGCAATACTCCAATTTGAAGCCAACCTAAAAATAACATGTCAATATATAGTATGAAGGTTGTATTTATATATGTGGAAATTCTTTTTGTCAATGAAAGTTCATTTTGTTGGAAATAAGAAAGCTGTCGATTTTCTTTTTGAGGTGCAATCAGAAATGTAAAATAGTTTCTGTGGTCAAAGACAAAGAATCATTCTCTTCATACTGAGAACTGATAAAAGTGCTGATGGTGAATAAATATACGATATATGAATACTTGTGTTGACTTGTATTATTTGTGTCGTCGCATATGGGTGAAAGATTCCTTGTATGACGTAAAGCAATAACTCACTGTATTATTTGTAGAGCTGACTGGTATATATACACAGGTACTTGCCACTAGATAGTAAATATTAATATTTTTATTTAATAACACTATAATACCCTATACCCACACTTTATGAAGTGTATTGGGGCGGGTGGGAGCACAGGTTCCAGGTTCCAGGTTCAAATCCCGCCTCGGGGACCCGGCATCAATGTTCGCGATATTGATAGGATGCGATGTCTGTAGAGTGGCAATGCAGTTGTCATCCTTGGTCTTGTCAGTACCAGCCGATG
>JAUTBT010022128.1:0-20733 GCA_032361225.1 Lepetodrilus schrolli
CAAGACACAGCTCAAGACTCATCTTTTTCAAAAATTCTACTCCTAGTTTTGCCCCTCATGTGACTTTTTAGTTAAGTCTATCATTGTTTCCACTGGATGTAGCGTTCTGAGCATGCTTAAATGGATGGAGTGAGCGCCATACAAATATACTGTATTATTATTATCTTCTATGAATTTACTGAAATGGCATGCAAGTATTTAAAATGTGTACATGTCTGGCACAGAACGTCGCTAGATCTAGATGTACAGCTGTTCGTAGATTGGCCATAACGCCGTAATCCTTTTTTTTTTAAAAGAAGAAGAATTAGTCTGATCCAGTTGCCCATTGTCCAAGCTTTCTTCAATATGCCGATACCAAAAACATTTTTTTGTAGCTAATATTCAGCTCGCTGTACGACGGCAAAAAGACTTCTAGAATGATGACTGTTATATAACAACCTATGAATTATTGTACATGGATTGCACCCATTTTGGGTTTGTAGAAAAAGCGTTTGTTTCTCGGAAAAACAAAACAATGGTGAAGTACTATACGACCAACTTAAACAAATGTCCAGAAGTGTAACATATGAGGATGGAAAATTCGAATTGGTTCAAATACCATATCATGCATGCCATTTAGTATGTGATACCATAATATGAAAAACAGCAGCAGTTATGCCTCGGGGGATATGAATCCTAGAAAATACAACAAGCATATAAAAGTGAATAAACTCTTTACATTAACTTTATACTAAACACAACAGGGGCTATATGATATGGGTGAACAAATAATTGTGTTAATTTGAAGCATATTAAAATTGACAGTTTGGAAAAAAATCTCAAATTTCCATTGTTGTTAAAAAATACTGACAATGTGACCCAGAAGTTTGTGAGACAAAATGCATATAGTTAGGAAATAGCCTGTATTTATTTGGTCTTCTGAATAATAGATATCATGTTAAACAGGTGACCAACCATTTTACTTATTATCCACAAAATAATAACATTACAATAGATGATAAAATAATAACATTACAATAGATGATAAAATAATAGCATTACAATATATGATAAAATAATAGCATTACAATAGATGATAAAATAATAGCATTACAATAGATGATAAAATAATAACATTACAATAGATGATAAAATAATAGCATTACAATAGATGATAAAATAATAGCATTACAATAGATGATAAAATAATAGCATTACCATTACAATAGATGATAAAATAATAGCATTACAATAGATGATAAAGTAATAGCATTACAATAGATGATAAAATAATAGCATTACAATAGATGATCAAATAATAACATTACAATATATGATGAAGATGTGTTTTGCTTTGACCCTCCATCTCAGGCTACCATATATGCTACCATATCCATATATGCTACCATATAGGCCTACTAATGAAATAAAGAAACACACAGAGAAAGTCAGACAACACATCATACGGATATTTGTTTGAAAGAGAGACATGACATATACATGTATGATTAAAACAATAAGTTTTCTTTTGGAAAAGCAGCACGTTCTTCAACAAATAATTACTTAAACTTTATTTTGATCACCATTCAACGAGGTAACGAGACATTTAACACTTAATGTGGGGTTCTCAGAATGCAATACATCCATTTATTTTGTAACAGGTGTGAAGGGAAGCGTTAAGAATAACACATCAGTAACCTAAAAAGACCATGTATTATGCCTTCTTTCAACCTAATAACTAAAACATATACTTTAAATGTCTATGTCACGACAACGTTATAAAAATAATTATATTTCTATTAAATTATCTTCTAATACATCCACTGAATCATGCTATTATTCACAGAACTTACATATATGGATATGACGCATAAAATGAAACATAATATCGGAGCCAAATATATGAAAGTACCCCATTTTGGACCATATTTGAAGCCTCTGTATTGTCAGTCGTGAATAGGAACACAGGCAAAATTACTTAAGTGACCGAGGGCACAGATTGAAGTCCAAGCCTGTATATCTTGCGATATGCTCATTTTGGAAAATTTGTATACAACTATTTCCCGCAATTTATACTTAAATATTCGATATTACAAGGCTCTGAAAATATCTTGTCTCACTTTCCAATCGTTCATACGTCGCATTTACATCCATAACATGAAGTGAAATCTTAACTGACACGTACTGCTGTGAAATCACTGACAAATCGTAGGCTAGGGTACATGCTTACTACTTACTGAATTACTTACTAAAATACAGAAGTTCTTGAAATCAACCCAAACCATATAGGAAGACATGACCAAATATATGTGAATACGAGTCTGGTCACACCAGACAGAGACTTTACCAACGATGAACGATCGTAAGAATAATTTCAGATGTTTATGCCCTATTGATATTCCTAAATAGATAATGAAATATATACATTTAAAGCATTATTAATGTGCATGTACATAAAATCACATGAAAATATGCTTTTCTGAAATTACAGTTACTATATTTTAGGTGTTGAAAAGTAAATTGATGGGGATCGATCTCCCGAAAACGAAAAGCTATCGAGAAAAGGCGGGAATAGACGATTATGCAAGGGGAGGTAACTACGTAGTCATAAACAAAAGGAAAATCCAGACTGTTGGAAATGTCATATTCCGGTTAAATTATGGTACCAATATAAATGTTTTATGTTTCGTGATGTTGCATTAATACCAGTTCATGTCATCCTGAATGCCATCGTCGTATTTAGACATATTCTGAGGCTACAACCCGTCCAAGACGTCACGTATAGAATATGAACATGTCCCCAGTTTTCGTTCGCTCTTCGACGTGAAAAGGCCAGATATCACCAATTACGTTTCTGATAAACGAATCTTAATATATGTCATCAAAATATTACAGTAATATGGTTTAAAAAGTATCAATGTATTGACATAAAACAATAATTCATATATTCACCATGGTATTTGCACATCCCTTGGCACTGTTTATGGCGGTTTAGTGATAATGCTTCGCTATTACTCGCTTCAAGTAAACTATAACAGGGCTCGACATTAATGTTTTATCATGGCTGTCTGATACTGCAACTTGGGGGGTCACTTTCACCTGTCAGAAATATCAATTTCCCTGTCCATGTTTTTTAACAAAAGCTGGACAAAGGTGGTGACCATAGCCATCACTTTTATTACTAAATTTGGCCAAATCTCTGTTACCAAAATGTATTTCACAAATCCACAGACATCTAGGATTCAATTTTGCAACCAAATAAATCAATTTTGGTGAGCGTAATTACTCTGTATTGCCTAATTCAGTGATGTGCTGTTTTGATCGGCCATTATCCATCAGAAGTTACTGAACAGCAGGTTGACAGGTGATGGAACAGACTATATAGTTCTGTGAATAAAAGAGTTATCATCACAAAAACAATGATTATGTAGTTGCTAGATGTAAAGCTGTATGTCTGTGCTAATCGTAACCCTGACCTTATCTCAGACTCAAGCAAATTGGTTAAATAGAGGGGTGCCGTGTTGTCTGGGGCCAGCCATTTTGACAGAGCTGCCTACTTTAGTCTATAACAAGTGCGCTCATTGGTTAAAACATGCGATGGTATTTACTAAACCACAAAGATGGCCGATAGTCAGTAAAACTTCAAAATATGCGAATGAAATATCAACTTGAGATTAACCTCAGCCAGAAAATTGGGTTGTCCAATCGGACAATCTTGTAGAAATATTTGCTGATCCGAATGAAGCTTTTTCTGTCGAGTCCTGTAAAACATCAGTTGAAGTGAGTAATTACTAATAGTGAAGCATTGTCATTAACTGGTCACATTCTCTAAATAGGGCCAAGCGCATCCAATGACATCCTCTGTGATGTGCACATCGATGCATGCAGCTGATCAGCTAGATCCAGCTATATTGCATGTAATTATGAGTACTTTAACAATTATATATTTCCAACATTAGTTGATGAAATGGCATCATTAATTAACTCAGATTCACAGATCACCGGGCAAAATATTTACATTCATCACGGCTGGAAAAATCGTCAACAACTCCAATAACATTGATTATCAGATTTCCAATACCGGATTATCTATCTATGTTAATTTCGGACATCAAGAGGAACATTTAGTTGGTGAATTCTAAGTGAGATTGTTGTTACCAGTGGTAAAAATTGTCAGCTCCTTCCAACTATTATAGTTTTAGCTAATCATGCTAATATAACTCATTCGTTATTTTCTCCTACCTGATAATGTGTTATCATTTCTTATGCACATCTAAGGAATACGATGCTTGTTTTGTTATGTCCCACGCAGTTCCATGGAATTCATGAAGTTCCATGAAGGGTTGTTTACTTGTTAAGATAGAGCCATCGTCATGAAATAATTGATTTAAACAATATTTATCCTAATGATGACAGGACATACACACAAGACATTTAACAAGAAATAAGTACGATTCCCATTTAACAGCAGCCATAAACATATATACCCTACTCATCATGCTCAAAGATTTAATTCCCATTTCACTGCCCACCCCCCCATCTTTTAAATACATACGACCATGATTTTACCACTGTCACTGACCATCATCATGACCCTTTGCAGGTGTAACTGACAAGTTGCCATGCCGACGAACAAGGACTTCTCGATGGCCATCTTGGTGGGCGGTGTGGAGCTGCCGGAGTACCACAAAGATGGCGTCTGTTACGTGGAGAGCAACCTCTTCACCCCGGCCAGCTACACCACAGAGACATCAGAGCTGGTCCAGGGCGAGGTTGAGAAACAGGTACAGGAGCCACACAGTCAAACAACGTGGTGCTCAGTCAAGCAACGTGTTCTCAATCAAACAACGTGGTGCTCAGTCAAACAACGTGGTGCTCAAATCCACCTGTACACAGGCATGGCAATATTCTGCAGATCTGTGGAAATCCACTGATGTATTTGTCCAGGGGTTAATTATACGTGGTTTGGGGACTGCAGACCCCAGGCTTGTTTTCCACTGAAATCACAATTGTCTGTTGCCATTCCTGTGTACAGGAGCTGCACAGCATCCTGCTCAAATCTACCTGTACAGGAACCACAGTGTGGCACTGAAGCACGCCCTTTATTTGGGAACGTGAAGTGCTCAAACCCACTTAACCCTCTCCCTGCTGGGTTAGGCACAGACACTGCTCCTCAGTTGCCTCCAGCATGGAGAGAGTTAAACACGTTCTACTTTTGTGTGTGTGTGCTTATTACATGTTTATGAATCATGTTAGCAAAGCCAATGTACTTTTCATTTGTTGCTGAAATTTAGTACATCCATAGCTGTGGTTGAATTCCATTGTTTTATTTTAAATGTTTTTTTTTTATATTGACGTTTTTTTATACTGATCGTTCATTTCAGAGCTGGCCCGTGACCCCGTATCAGGTGAAGGTCACGTCCAAATCCAACACTCCGTACAGCTACTACAAGGTGTTTGTTGATGGTCAGAAGGCAAGCCAGATTGCAGTGCATCCAGGGAAATCCTGGTGAGCGGCCATTTTTGTGTGTTTTCCTGTCCATGATTGCTGGTCTGCATGTCTGCTGTGACAGGATGTTGTGACAGGATGTTGTGATCACACAGACCCTTTATTGAAGAGTGTTAAAATTATAGATTTTAGTGCATCATATCTGAGTGATTTATTTAGGGGAAAAAAACACTCTTTTTGTTGATTTATATATTAATATGGGCTTCTGCGTATGTTTACCTAATATGATTATGATATGTCTTATGATATGTTAATATATCATCATAACATTTGTTCATGTGGGGCATTGGTAGAACGTTTGGACAGGCTCAAATCCCGTTCCAAGAGCCTGGCATCACTGTTTGTAAATTACCGTTAGAATGATAGGATACGATGTCTGTATCATGGCAATGCAGTTATCATCCTTGGTCTGTCAGTACCAGCCAATGCTTATAGGTTTACTGAAACATTCAGCGCTATGGAGGTTGCGGTTTCCTCCTGCCCTAAAACTGACAAGCCGTGATATAAGTGAAAGAATCTTGAAAGCGACTCTAAACCACAATTAAAAAACAAACAAAAGATTTTCCACAGAAATCCGCTCATCATGATGTTTGGAATCGTTCTTGTCATACTGTAATTAGGTGGTTTCAGTGGTAACGACTCTACGTAATGAAATATACGTGGGCCAAAAGTGGTTCTCTTACAAGGGAGAGAACTCTGAACATAATTATTTCCACGTCCTGCATCATGCATTTCCTAATTTTTGACATCCTACTGAGCAATTTGGTATTTAGTGGCATTTATTAATTTCCCGGTTTGAGAAAAATCAGGAATTGCTGCAGTCTCTGTGTTTTACTGGAACTGACCACGCATGTCTGTGTTTTACTGGCACTGACCACGCATGTCTGTGTTTTACTGGAACTGACCACGCATGTCTGTGTTTTCCTTGTACAGAAGGACCGAGTGGACCAGAGCAAGGCGTCCAGAGTCGGGCTGATTGAGGTGGAGTGCTGGAACAGCAAGGTG
Organism: Lepetodrilus schrolli; assembly: GCA_032361225.1. Taxonomy (NCBI): domain Eukaryota; kingdom Metazoa; phylum Mollusca; class Gastropoda; order Lepetellida; family Lepetodrilidae; genus Lepetodrilus; species Lepetodrilus schrolli. The sequence goes on from JAUTBT010022128.1 coordinate 6,494, forward strand.
ACGGGCTACAAGAAGCCGATGATCTCCCAGATCTCGTACAACCAGGCCAACAAGAAAGACAGCACCGCTGTTACTGAGGGTGCGTTCAACATGTTGCAGTCGTATATTTCAGATACATTCCTGCAGCGACGTATAGCAATGAATTCTATTTTTTATATACTTAACAGTGAAAAACATATTTCTCAATCTGAGAACAGTGATATTGTTACTGAAATGATGAACACTTTCCGGTACTAAACAACGGCTGTCAGCCACAATCATTACTGACATTTTTCTCAGTTCGCCGGACCCTTGTTTGATCAATTTGATACGGCACGATTACCAGAGTTGTACCAGTTAGTCGTGTTTGCCGATGCATTGAATATCTTCTGTTTTGAATTCTATTTGTCTTAATACTATTGAAGGCTAGCTCATTGTTAGGGTCACCGTTTTATTTCAAAACTTTCAATGATTTACTGTATTTGATACTTCTCATCTATGGATATATGTTGCAATTGTCAAAAGCTCTCTTCAGATGCCAGGTTCAAGGATTCTTTCTGGTAAATACATCGTTAGAAATGTTTCAATGGTAAATACATCATTAGAATTGCTTCAGGTATATCAATCGTGAGACTAGTACATCCATTGTGAATCTTTCAGGTAAATCAATACATCACGAGTAATGTTTAAGGTAAATGTTTCTGGTAAATACCTCATTAGAAATGTTTTCAGTGGTAATACATCATCAGGTAAATTGGCAAGAGTAATGTTTCAGGTAACTGTGTTATTTGTAATTACTTCATTAGAGTTGTTTCAGGTAAATACAAAATGAGGAATGTTTCTGGTAATACAAAATGAGGAATGTTTCTGGTAATACAAAATGACTTTCTGGAAAATTCACAAAGAGTGTTTCAGGTAAATACATCAGGCTTAACTACTTTATGAACATTCGAAAAGAGCAATATTTCTGATAAATACATCACAAGTAAATGTTTCAGGTAAATACATCATGAGCACGACCAAGATGGGTCGGGCGGTGCGGGAGACCAAGAAGTCAACAGTGGAAGACTGGACCCTGTTCAATGTGCGCAGCCAGCTTACAGTGAAATATGTGATGGGCCACGCCTTGGTGGACATGGGCTTCAAGCTGCGGCCAATCCGTATCCCCATCCACCGCATTCCTGCCAGCGTCCTGAACCAGCCCTACTACCCCCAGGTCAAGAGGAAGAGGCCCGGGCCCAAGAGCAAGACGATGCCGCACCTGATGGCCGTGCTGCCGCCGGTGCCCGAGATCATCAGCACCAGTGTGATCGAGATCGACAGTGACAGCAGCGACGTGATCGAGATCGACGCCAAGAAGAGGAAGATCGACGGCGAGCTGGACCTGGACGCATTCATCGCCGAGGTGACGGGGGAGTCGGTCCTGAATGTGGATAAGGAGGACGTTAAGGAGGACGAGAAGGAGGACGTGAAGGACAATTCTAGAAGGACTGATGGGACATCGCCAGTGGAGGAGACGGGGGCGGGAACCAGTAAAGATGTCGATGAGAAGAGCAGCAAAAATGACGACGAAGATGTCGATGCTGTTAAAATAGAGATTGATGTGGATGATGACGTTGCCGATGCCAACAAAACCGGCGCCGCAAGTCGAGAGAAGAGCGTCTCGGAGAGAAGTAAGGAAGACGACAAAGAGGAAACGAACAGCAACGAAGACAACAGTCGGAGTAAAGAGGAAGGAACTGACGAGGAACGTGAAGCTGGGGAAGATGGAGAGGAAGCTACTGGAACCGATGCAGGCAGCAAAGATGTCAACGAGAACCGGTCTGAGAAGGAGATGTCGTTAGAAGCAGAGGACGACGCAATCCAAGATGGAAAGGGTGCTGACGAGAACACGAAAACAGAAGTAGATGAAGATGTAGATGAAGATGTAGACGGAGATGTAGACAACGGCAAAGAAGACGAAGGCGAGAAAGACGAAAGTCACGAGACAAAGGAAGGAGCATCAGAGAGTCCTAGAGGAGGAAAGGATGGTGATAATGTGGGACAGACTGCCGACAATGCTGCCGACACAGAGAGTGCGGGGAGGGACGGCAGTGATATGGTGGATGGTGAGGGGAGTGTGGGTGCAGGGGCGGGGGGGGGAAACAGTTCAGGGGAGGGCGGGGAGGGTGATGGAGAGGGCGGGAGTGCAAATGCCTCTGGGGAGGGTGAGAGTGGTGCAGGGGAGGGTGGGAGTGGTGCAGGGGAGGGTGGGAGTGGAGATGGGGTGGATGGAGGTGACGGGGCAGAGAGTGGCAGTGAAGAAAGTAATACTAATTCTAACATTGAAAAGTTGTGGGAGATCATGGGAAACAACACACCTGATGGTGAGACCACGTCAGAGACCACGGATACCTGCAATAATTTGATGGAGGAGATCGCCAAGTTCGCCCCTCTTGGCTTGTAGCCAAAGACTGATAGGACCAAGGACATGGCAAAGCATCCACCATATTGGATTGCTAGAAATCTGTGGATAAGCATCCACCATATTGGATTGCTAGAAATCTGTGGATAAGGGTGGAATGACATTCTTTTATAAATTTCCTCAAATGTGTTGCTATTTTAATATTTATGATCATATCATTTCTGAATGAATGAACAGCACGATTATCGAGTGTAGAAATAAATGTACGCAGGTTTAGTTTGCTCGTGCTGTTCTTTGGATAAATACTGGTGTTTTTTCCCCCATTATTAATGCAATTATTGAGTGTTTTCTTGAGATATGGCAGAAAATACTGGCTGACTCATATTCTAGAGAAATGATCGTAATATATGATTGCTGTAGTTTCTACAATTGCTATGAAGACTTTCGCGAACTTTTATCTTGTTGGACATTGATAGTCAGAATATCATTGATATTAGTACAAGATAATTTGTATCATTAACCGTAATTCTTTTTGCATTGAATTTTACTGACAAGAACCAGTAATTGACGAATATAGAAGTGGTGGCGACCTTGAAGGAAGGTCACATACAAGGACATTTCCATCGTGTAAATTGTCATTTCGATCATCTGACATTGTGTTGATTATGTTACATGTGTGTTTTCTTTCTCCATTTGTTTTTAGTCTAATGCACTAAATACGTTTGACATCTAACTCTGTGGGAATTTGATAGTGCTTGATAATGACAGAATTGTTAGAATATATTACAAGAGAACTGTTCTCTACGCTAATTTAATATGGTATCATCTATGCTTCTCAATCCAAATGATATTCATGAATGAACAGTAAGCTTGTATAAATACACTGGAGATATTTATCTAATAGTAGAAATTCATCTTTGAACATTTGTGCCCTAAACTGACAAACCGCGATATAAGTGAACAAATCTTGAAAACGGGTCTAAACTCCAATTACGAAAAGAAGAAAAAATGACTTGAACATTTGTGAAAGACCAAGTCAAAATAACTTTACTGCGTAATTTTATTGTTACTTTATTACTTTATTGCGTAATTTTCAAATGTGTTCGTGTCGTGTGCTATAATCACTTGCAACATAATGGCCAGGAAAAGTGGAAAAAAATGTTTACTTTTACACAACATTCAGTCTCAAATAATTATGGATACAATATCATCGATAAGTAATAATTTAACAGGTTCCTTTTTGTTTTATGTCGCACGCTTGATATATGTTTGTTCAAATTGATGTCATTACGTGGTAACATGCACCGGAAATTGGTTATGTTGAAAATCCATTATTTGTAATACTGTAATTGTAATATGAATGTTTTCAGTGATAATACAACACAGTAAATGAGATAAGAATGTTTTATTTGATAAATGTATGTAATACTTGGAATAAGAATGATTTGCGTTGGGGAATTGTTCCCATTTGTTGTTTGAAGATATCCTAGACTGCTATCACCTACATATGGAGTGCAGTATTCTAGAGGTAACCAGTCTGCCTCATAACCCAGAGGTCCCGGGTTCGAGCCTAGCTCAAGACATCATGTAGCACTCTTGAGCAAGTTTTAGATCCACACTGCTCCAGTCCACCCAGCTGTGTAGGATAAGATAGAATGGTGAATATTAACCTAGCACTCGAAATGGCAGCTTAAGTTGTATACTCCCCAGGGAGATGAACTTGGGTTGTATACTCACAAGGGAGATGAACAGGTTGTATACTCCCCAGGGAGTTGAGAAGGTACAAGTGCACACCAATATTATTATATTAACACTATGAAGTCTGAAGGTAAAATATCTGTAGGTTTGATCTACCAAGTAACTCTGGATATGTCCATCAAACTATGCCACGTGCAAACAAAGACTTGAACCAGGACATAACTGTTTTTTATATCTGAAAGTGTTCACCTGCAGTACGCTTTCCTTGCCAAGATAGTTTAATAGGCATTTCGCACATGGCGAATTTTAATAAAATTTAAGCTTTAGGGTATTTTCACTATCTGGGATACTTGACAGCTCTTGATAGATTTTAGGCCTAATGCACATTGTGTACCATAATGACTACCATATTGAAACATTGCGTACTATAGTGCCAATTGAAACATTGTGTACCATGGTGTCTAATTGAAACATTGTGTACCATGATGACTAATTGAAACATTGTGTACCATGATGACTAATTGAAACATTGTGCACCATAATGACAATGTTACCGTGACTGGCTATATATAGCCCAGCAAATTTAATGCCTTTACAGGAAATATTTTCTCATATTAACTGACATTTTTATGAAGGTACTGAATCATGAACAGTGAACTTTAAGAACTGTGTATCACGTGCTGTTTTGTCAGTGTGCTAGAATAGATCACAAGTACTTTTGAAGTTGATGAATATGCCCGACTTTCTTCTAGATCTGTTGAATTTTAGTGTAGATCTGTTGAATTTGATCTATACTATACACAGTATACACTGATATATATTGCTATATATCCTGAAAGCCAAAAGGCGATTCAGTGCTGGAAAGCTGAATATTTTTACCTATGGGAAATAAACGGTAGTGTGGAATGTCCTCATAACTCTGCATTCTTTAAAAGAAAGTATGTTTTAGGAACGGAGAGTTACAATGACATTCCCCTAATTGGAATACATTGAATTGAAGTGTATTTAACCAAATTGCATTAGTCATTAGTTTGTATTTTATTCCTATTGACTAAAAACCATTGAAATCGATCCCATTTTGTTAACATGTGCCTCATCAAGTCATGTGTCCACTGGATTGCCATGCATATTTATCCATTTTCATTATCAAACCATGGTCACATTCGGCTAACAAGTGTGTCTCAAGGTTTAACCCTCAGAGTTACCCTAGAGAGCTGTGCCTAATCCAGCAGGGAGAGGGTTAAAGATGATGAATTTGTGAGCCTACATAGCTCAGGTGGTAGAGCGTACGATTCACAATCATAAATACAGAATTCAATCCAGACTTCTGTTCAAGTCAAGATATTATAATTTTTAAGGAATGGAAAGCTATCACTGCTCCAGTACGTTAAGTCAAGATATTTTATAATATGGAATTGATGGTTGTTTGAAAAGTAAATGTCAAAAAGCACCTACAATAGATGGTAATGAGTCGTACAGGTCTCCAGTACTTAACGTACTGCGGTCAGCGATGTAGATGTAGATGTAGATGTAGATGTAGATGTCCAGTTGTTAAAAGCAATTAGCTCTCCATTCCTGAAAATATTGAGCGATTCTCAATGGACAAAAATAACAACTTTATTTTTAAAGCTGTGAAAGTGCTTGAACTGTAGAGAACTTTACATCATTAAATATCATGCATGTTCTAACGCTATTGTCGATTTGGGCAATTGGACACAACCATACTTGTTCAAAGGTAGAATATTATGTTATGTAGGTGTTCATGGGTCGATATCAATGTTGAAATATAACGACGAAGTGATCTTATTGTTTTCCAGACTATTTCTTGTGTATTATACTTGAAGGTTTGTATTTAATAAGATATTCACGTCATTAATCAGCGTCGACTTCACTGTTGCTCATGAAGATTATCATCTGTGTCATTTCCCCCATGTTTCTTTGCATAAACAAATAATTATGATTAAATGCATGTATATGTATTAAATCAGTTTTGTTTTTAATTGTGTTTCAATTCCAAATACAAGAAATAGAACTGAGTCTGGGTGCTGCTGGGCCCAAGCCATGTCCAGGGGAGATAAATCCGACTCCTGGACAAAATAATCGGTGATGATGGCCGACCACCAATGACAGGATGTGAAAATTCCAAAACACTGGCTAAATTGGGATGCTTTTAATGGCGATGGTGACATGAAAATGACAAGAACCATAGCACACGCATGATTTTCTGTAGAAGCATGAACTATGAACATATCTCAGTTTCTCCAGAACAAGTTTAATGGAATATATTCATTGACATGCAGATGTTCATATACTATATAACATGACGGACAGAAAAAACGAACATTACTTATCCTAGCAAAACGGTTTGATCCAACGAGATACTTCAACCTGTACAAATGATTTATGGTCTTCAGATCTCTCACTTTGATCTATACATCTTGAGCGAGTTCGATCACACTATAACCATTACCATAATTGACGACCAAACTACCAAACTGTACCTTGTACAGTGACCTCTACTACAGGGCCCAATTTAGCTACTAATTTGGGTGCCATGGCGACCTAATTTTGCATTTGGCAACCAGTATTTCACTTATTTTAAGTGTTTCTGGATCTGCAAGAGCCAAATGGTCCCTTGGAAAATTTGGAAGATTTGAGGCCTATACTATGGTTCAACCGGCCACTAGTCGTGGGTTTAACAATAGTTGAACTATGGGTAGTTCAGTGACAGTCAATGGTTAATAGCAGTCTATAGCTTAAGTGAGTGATTATGGAGTAACATTACTGTGGGAATCTTTCAACCATTTGTGACGACATCTATAGGTGATCAAACTCACTCACTGGTAGTTTGTTTTTTAATACCCCCCCACCCCCCTAGGAACCTATATAGTCAACCCCACCCCACATGAACCAATATAGTCAACCCCACCCCACATGAACCAATATGGTCAATACATCCCCTCCCACTCCGGTCCCATCTTCAATCCTTGTCCCCCTCGTCCGTTACAGATTCATCGTCGTCCTTGTCGCGCCGCTTTCTGCTGCGTCGGTGTTTTGAACGGTGGTGCTCCTCCTCTTCATCCTCCTTGTGCTTCCTGCTGCAACATGACAACATTCAGATTGTGAACATGAACAACATTCAGATTGTGAACATGACGACATTCAGATTGTGAACATGAACAACATTCAGATTGTGAACAACATTCAGATTGTAAACATGATGACATTGGACATTCAGATTGTGAATATGAACAACATTCAGATTGTGAACATGACATTCAGATTGTGAACATGACGTTCAGATTGTGAACATGACATTCAGATTGTGAACATGACGTTCAGATTGTGAACATGACGACATTCAGATTGTCAGCATGACGACGTTTAATTGTAAATATGACATTCAGATTGTGAACATGAACAACATTCAGATTGTGAACATGACATTCAGATTGTGATCATGACGACATTCAGATTGTGAACATGACTTTCAGATTGTGAACATGACGTTCAGATTGTGAGCATGACGATGTTTAGATTGTAAATATGACATTCAGATTGTGAACATAAACAACATTCAGATTGTGAACATGACATTGGACATTCAGATTGTGAACATGAACAACAATCAGATTGTGAACATGACGTTCAGATTGTGATCATGACGACATTGGACATTCAGATTGTGAACATGAACAACATTCAGATTGTGAACATGACGACATTCAGATTGTGAACATGATGTTCAGATTGTGAACATGACGACATTGAGATTGTGAACATGACATTCAGATTGTGAACATGACGACATTGAGATTGTGAGCATGACGACGTTTAGATTGTAAATATGACATTCAGATTGTGAACATGAACAACATTCAGATTGTGAACATGACAACATTCAGATTGTGGACAAGACGACATTGGACATTCAGATTGTGAACAACATTGACATTGTGAACATGAACAACATTCAGATTGTGAACACAACATGATTTTGAATATGGAAATGTTCAGATTGTGAACATGGCGACGTTGAGATGGCAACAATCAGATTGTGAACAAAGCACTAATTCATTCATTCACCATATCATCTACTTGCTTTCTCTATGCTGTTATTTGTCACACTTTATCCCGAGACGTTCTCAGCAATCTAAGCCTCGGCAGCGCACTACAATGACCTTGGCATCACCATAGCTGTCTCCACCTTGACCTTGACATCACTATAGCATAATCTCCAGCCAAATCACAGCAATGTACTCACCTTGAAGTTCGAGCTCTGTGCTTGTCGTCTCGGTGGCGAGAATCGTCCCGTTCAGTCAACCTTGTTCCCAGCCTGTCCCGGTCGCGACCACGTTCCCGACCTCTGTCTCTTTCCCGATCTCTGTACGACTCTCGTTCCCGTTCCCGATAGTATGTATCCCTAGATAGGAGAACATAGCATTTAATAAACCATAAACCATTGAAAAAGCTCTTCAATGGAAAACGCACAACTATCACTTTTGGTCAATTTCAATCAAATACATCTTCAAGCTTCGATTTTGCATCTTCAAATTTTTTTGGAGGGCACTGTTACAAAAAATACAGCAAATTTAGATTTCTACTGATACTAATATGGTCAGCTGATGTTTACTTGTAAGTCAACTTTCAACCCATGGTCTCCCAACACGCACAAAGTCATCCTGACACCCCATCACCAGACAAAACCACATTTGTTACCACTACCACTATTATGAGGAGCACAATGGCGAGCCATCAGAACAGCACCACACCTAGAACCACATAACACTAATTTCCTAATCGATTCTTTAAAAAGAACAATGCTTTCCGTATCGTAAGTAATGTTCAAATAAAATATCTGTACACAAATTATCCAACTGAAATTCACAGAAAAGCAAATTAGCACCTACTCTTTATTAATGTGTCTTATGTATGATTAAATAACCCTACCATGTCTACTGGCACATTCACGTAATGCTTTGTAGATAATAATTCAATAAGAATCTTGACAATGAAAAAGAAAGGTCTTGTTAATACAATATTAATAAAATAAAATAAAATGTCTTTGTGTTACTTTATTATATCAAAGAAAAGAATGCTTTAATTAACAGCAAAATGCTTGACTACTTGGTTAAAGGCATACAATCACAGATTAAGTTGTCGTTTTAGGCCAAATTGGAGTTAAAATGCAAAGAATATGCACTTAACGTACATATAATTACTTTTGTACCTGCAAATATATTTTCACCGTTGTAGGATAGGTAAAATTCCATTGCAGTTTACATTTCTGGTAAAACCTGAATATTCAGTTGGTAATGTACATTAATATCTCAATTTTCTATAGTCAAATAGACTAAGGGGGATAACTCTAATAACTGAACACTGTTAAACCTCTCACGACCACTGGTACCAATACAGCTACAAATACTATAAATATTAAAAAATAATAAAATCTGAAATATTGAAAACCAGTTGGATATACGGAAAGATGAGCTGGTTACCCAATATACTTGTGTAATGTACATACTTTCATGTAAAAATATGTTTGACCATGAAATATGTAAACAAACCTGTGATTGTATGCCTACTACAATAATACCTAAGAAATTCTGCCTCTGCGTGCTGCCCCTGACAACCTAAACCTAGAAGTGGACTATCGAACATTGCCAGACATCTGCGCACTAACATCGTAGGGTACGTTCCTTCATGTCTGCACTGTATGACCTAGAGATGGCTTGTATTTGTATAATTTTCATGCATGTTCGATCTTTTTTTATTAGGCCGTGGTTATTTGATTCCCTGGTATACAGATTTTTGTGTGATAATTTTTGTTCTGGCAGCTGAAAATAATGTTTAGGGATTGAATTAGATTAGTGGGGTTTTTTTTTGTCGCGGTGGAAATATTTCATACATTCATGACAAAACAAAAATAAACATAAGTTGATATGTTTTCCAGTCGGTTGGGTCCAATATAAAAATAATAATAATTGGAGATTATGAATGGTCAATTGAAATCAAATTAAAATAAATAAAACTATATAGACTGATTGTCAATAATGTTATTAAACATCAGTAGACATAAACTGTTCATATTGGAATGCACAATTATTTCCTAAGTGCTCCTTGTTAATTGTAGTATTAATTGTTGATATTAATTAGACTTTTGGTATACCTATTTACCAGTAAGCAATCAAATTAGCTTTGACATTGTGTCAAACATTGCCTGCTAGTCTTAGTTCATGTTCAATGATTTTTTCTACGACTTATTCCTTCACAGGTTAATATTAGAAGTTTTCTAAAGACTACAATGTCGGTGGAATATACTAAAAATAATAACTTTTATTTTACAAATTTGGGAAAAAATCGTGTCAGCAGATCCATAAACCAGGGAATGAAATAACTGACCTTATGATAGCTGCGATGAACATATCAGACTAGCGTACAGAGATTTCAGTTCACAGACATAGCACGCAGATATTATGTTCACAGTCTGCTGCATGCTCTAAACGATGTCACACAGGAAAGTGGCAATGACTGACGTGGATCAGACAGGGAGAAGAAATAGAAGTGGACCCGCTAATGGTTTATCTTTATAACCAGCTATCACAATACCCGCATTGAACAGACCTGCATTTCACAAAATGGTCGTACCGGTAATCCTGGCGTAAATCAAGGTCTACATCATCTGCTATAGTAAAAGCATGGCCTAACTCTGATTTCTGCCGTAACTACAATACGACCATTTTTGCCAAGCACATGTTTCACGACGACATCCTAACTTTATGATCTGGGGTAACCTTTCATATGCACTCTCTTTGCAGTGTATTAGCTATCGGCAAAGAGAGTGTTATGGTCTCTTAGTGGATAAGAGAGCTGCGTGAAAGGATACCCTGATTATGATCTCCTAAAGTTAGGTGTCGATTTAAAAGGGGATGAGACATAGTGTGATTTTAACACAGTTTCCAATAGCCAGAGAATACACAGCCATTCCCTCAGACAAACACGACAAAGAACATATCGAGAGGCATCTCATTCATTCACCTGCTATTCCGCTTACGACTACTGGAACAAAATATATTAGACGATGAAGGTCATTGGGATGGGAGAGTATCACATGCACCTGTTCACCGAAGTCAACAACGCAATCAATAGACACTACTTACACGCAATCAACAGACACTACTTACACGCAATCAACAGACACTACTTACACTCAATCAACAGACACTACTTACACAGACACTATTTACACGCAATCAACACACTACTTACACACAATCAACAGACACTACTTACACACAATCAACACACTACTTACACACAATCAACAGACACTACTTACACGCAATCAACACACTACTTACATGCAATCAACAGACACTACTTACATGCAATCAACAGACACTACTTACATGCAATCAACACACTACTTACACGCAATCAACAGACACTACTTACACGCAATCAACAGACACTACTTACACACAATCAACAGACACTACTTACACGCAATCAACACACTACTTACTTACACGCAATCAACACGCAATCAACAGACACTACTTACACGCAATCAACAGACACTACTTAAACGCAATCAACAGACACTACTTACACGCAATCAACACACTACTTACATGCAATCAACAGACACTACTTACACGCAATCCCATCTCAGTCTAAGACTAGTCTAGTGAATAGCCAATTTTACAAACAGGCTACCAAAACACAATCGTAAGAAACATTCATAATAAAATTGTGTTAAAAGAAAACAAAACAAACTGAAAATATTACTCTTAAACTGGAAATAAATAACTGAAAAGCAAATTGGAATGGAAATTAAATTTAGGTTAATTAAAGGATTCGGAGATGAAAAAATAAATAACAGGATGGGAAACATGACGAGTAACCATGGTAACAGATTGGGTAACCATGCCAACAAAGATAGCGAGTCAGTGACACGGGTCACCTACCTATCTCTCCTATCTCGTTCTCGCCTATAATCTTTCTCACTCCCCGAGCTGGAAGAGATCAGATTGTAACTGATCAAGGATCTTGCATACCCAAAATTCTAGCACAATCGACTTGTCTAGAAAATCAGGAACTTTTGAAGTGAATCTCTAGTAATCTAAAAATTGCAAAAAAAAACCCCACCATGGTCATAGTAAAAAAAATCGTGACTGGGACAGCATTCGAAACAGAAAATGATATGGTTTTCCTATTCCTTTAGATATTAAATATCTGGAGAGGAATTTTTTTACTACATGCTAAAGCTTGCACGTCTACAAAAACAACACTCACAAAAAAACACTACTAAAGCTTGAATATATAACAAGAAATAGAACTTGATATTCCATGCTAAAGCTTGTATATCTACCAAAAAAAATCAAAATAAAGAATAATATACAAAAATCGATACTCAAAAAAACAAAACAAAAATAACAAACTCTCTACTTCATGTTAATACGTGAATATATAAAAGAAGGAATTTGCTACTCCATGCTTTTAATCATCTTCATCACTATAGGGATGGCAACAGACAATTCATCCTCGCACGAGGGCAGAACTTAGTTCTCTTCCTATATCTCACTTCATGTGGTATCCCTGGCATACATCTAGAGGGAAACTTGCGCAAACAGTCAACCAATGAAATCATTTTCCCCCTGATGAATTTGGTATAAAAATCCATCCAATGAAATAGGGTTCTATAAACTCCTAAAAGTTTCCCTCTAGATTGTGCCAGTGGTACCACAAGAAGGGAGATATAGGAACGGAATTAAGTACTGCTGGGGTGCAAGGATGCAAACAATTGTGATTTCAGTGGAAAACAAGCCCTGTCTGGGAGCTGCAAGCCCCAAGCCATGTCCAGTGCAATTAAGTCAATTCCTGGATAAATAAATCAGCGGCCTTCTGCGGATCCTTGGAAAATTGCCATGCCTGTGTCTACTAGGACACCATTCTCATTCTTATAATCTGATGAGAAAAACAGTGCTGAACCTACTTCACTATACAACTATGCAACAAGTGTCAGTGATAGAGAGGGAAGGTTGTTGTCCATAGAGGTTGTCAATATGCTTATAGTGGGAGGAGAGCCTACAGCAGCTATGTGTTACAGCAAGATCCACTTGCAGACAACAGTCATTTAAACTACAAAAAATAGTGAGTTGGGCACCTGCAAGATAATGTCAGTAGCTTTCTGTTTGTGGCACACTGTGATATACATTGCAGTGGTTATTGGATTACAATAGGTTTTTGGGTTACTAATAGATCACAATGCAGTCTCCGTTACAACATACACAAACTAACATGCTTGGTATTTAATAAATAAATAAATGATCTTTACTACTGTAAAGGCAAACATTGAATAATTATTCTGAGAAAATCAACACTAAATGGCAGTACGAGAGAAAGCGAAATATGAAAACATTGACCAAAAAATTAGAATTTACGGTATTATTTTGAAGAAAAGACATGTTGAGGAGAAAAGTTCACATGCAGGATATAGAATAGAAATGGAGAAAGTAGTTTTAGATATTTTTTAGATATTCGCATCAAGTATTCAAAGAAAACAAAGAATATCTGATACGTTGTCTTATACAAAGTCTGATACAAAGTCTGACCTTCCATACTCAGAGTCCGGACTTCGTTCTCTATGGCGTTCCGTGCCGTATTTCCACCGGTCGTCGTAGCTGAAACAGGGCATATACATTCCTCATCAGACTCACAATTCCGAGGGTTCAAAGGAAATGTTGAGGGTACTCATGTATGGAACGGAATCACTCTAAGGTAGCTGTACCCATAGACTTCACCATTACTTAGGCTGCAGTAATGGCTACCTTAGTTACGCAGTTTCGTACAGGAGAGCAATGGTTGGTAACCGATTGGTAACAATGTGTTGGTGAATCTGATTTGGCTGTGGGAATGTCAGTTACCATAAAATGAGTCTAATCTGATTGGCTGTTGAAATGACAGTATCAATTGGAAACCTTACTATAAAATGGGTCAATGGATCCAGTTGGCTGTTGGTATGACAGCACATCCGATGGAAATGTCCATGTGTGAAAATACAAGTGTGAGGGTGGGGTTATTACCTATACAAGTGTGAGGGTGGGGGTATTACCTATACAAGTGTGAGGGTGGGGTTATTACCTATACAAGT
>JAUTBT010022139.1:0-20730 GCA_032361225.1 Lepetodrilus schrolli
GCCGGGCCCCTGGGGCGGGATTTGAACCTGGAACCTTTGGCTCCGAAGTCCAACGTTCTACCACTGCGCTACCACCCAGCCCTTCATACCTGTTATATACTGTTAAATTATTAGACTGATTGGTCTCCTCACTGGTGGCATGATCAAAGTGCAGACATAAAAAGATAGGTTGTTAAATGGCATTTAACAATGTTATGCCATACTGCAGTTCCTAATTCTAAAAGGAAAAGAGTTAAAAAAAAATCTGCCCACTGATAGGGACACCGAGAATCAGATGTGAGCACTGCTGTGAATATTGTGGGTTTACTCCTGCCCTTAACTAACAAGCCATGATATGAGTGAAAGAATCTTGAAAGCAGCTCTAAACCCCAATTCAAAAAAATATTATTTAAAAAAAATAGTATGAGAACTACCTCGGCATCTGCTTCGGGTTTCAGTAATTTCATCAAGAAATCCGTACTGTACATTTTTCAATTAAGTATAAAAAATAACAAACAAATAATGCTTGAATGTCTTCAGATCTTTATACAGGTTGTAGAAAATAGTCTGATACAGAAAATAAATACAGGAATATCAATGTCAATGAGAGAGAGAGCGATAGAAAGAGTGATAAGAGAAAGTACATCACCGAGTGATAACCAGTGATGGGTACAAAATTTAAACAACCTTTTCTTGTCCTATGGAAATTGAACAATGTGTTTATGACAATAGGCTAAATATTGAATACAACGTTTACTGATGATGAACCAAGTGAAATGCTACATGTAATATTTTGGGCTTCTTTAGTTTTTCTAGATCAGATTTAAAAGAGATTTTGTTTTAAACTCCTTGGGAGGTCTTGGGTTGATCGTGTGACCTGACCAGTTAACCCAATCGTAACAACTTTGAGACATCTCGGATTATTGAGCTATACACTGATACCTAAACTGTAGGTTACCATTATGGTGGTATGGTCATGAGATGCCCCTACCAATCAAATTTAAGAACATTCTATAATGTAGAATTATACGACCGACAGGACAACGATGAGACATAAAATGCAGCAGAAACATTGACAACAATATATTAGTGTGCATTTTGTACAGTACAGTATTATTCATATTTTAAAAATAACTTTTAATACATAAATAAAAAATCACATTTGAAAAATTGAAAATGACTGCAATGATGACAAGCTGTAGAGCAATCCACTCATTGCATATCGTAAATCTTAACATGGAACCTGAAAAGCATGTGAAAAGAAACAAAAAGTATTAAAGCACTTAAGACTCTTAAATTTGAAAAGCAAGTACATAAAAAATGTACTATCAAATCGCTAAATCTAACAACATTTCATGTTTGTTAAAATACAAACATTGGTCAAAAGTTGGACGAACAATAAATCTTATCACAGATCCAGAGTTGATTAAAGGAAAGAAATATTTTATTATTATTATTTGTACACTTCTGTACAATTCATGGAACTTTATACTAGTATGAGAACTAGCTCAGAATCAGCATGGAAATGTACTTACTGTATAGATTTACAGAAGTGGTCCTTGTCAAAGACTTCGGCAGTAATTTTACGATATTTTATGATAAAACTTTAATTTTTGTTTTAATATTTTTTTTACAGATATTTTTGGAAAAGAATTATCTGGAAAAAAATAAAGAAGAAAAAAAAAATTTTAAAAATAAAAATATAAAAATATAAAATATAGTTAAGTCCAAAGTCTTCGACAAGGACTACAGGAGAACCAAAAGTAACAAGGTATCATAGATAAATATATTTATGCCCATAAGTCATGGTGGGTGCAAGTGATCTAACATGTTACCTGTGACATATTATGATACATATACAGACATAGCATCACACAATCTTTCCAGTGTATGGAACTGTACTGTGAATTGAAATCGGAACCTTCAGTTTTACAGACTAACATTTGACCATTGTGCCAGCTAAAGACCAGCAATGTCTTGATAACATATAATACTATATGGTCAGGCAAACTAGTGTTTTGATACATACAGATGAATGGATGCTTTCACTAAAATTAATAGGATAAATTAATAATGATTTATTATCGATACATTAAATGTTAGATAGTCCTTAATATATATCCATTGTAATTAGACTTAAAAAGTCTAAAATAAGGCACTCAATTTCAGCTAAAAGTTGAAGCAAGTTACAAAATTAAATATTTATCTACTTGTACAAGATAGGTGCATGTTTTAATGGATGTTTTAATTAAAAAGAAGTAACGGGTGAAAGAAATATACAAACTCACATTGACCTAATAACACCTTTTCTTGCACCTACTTCCAACCTGCTTTTCTTGCTTCAATTTAATGGATCTTGCATAACATGTAAATATTACATAAATTAAATACATGTACAATCTAGACAATATGTATACTGATGACAACATAGCAATCGAGTGTGCGAGTTGCATTTTTATTTTACCTCCAGTATTTCAACGATATCATAGCAGTTTGTGTATGATAGAAGATTTGAGTGATTGATTGGATTAGACTTTTTTTTTAGTGTTTTACGTCGCAGCAGGAATATGTCACATTATGCGACGACCTATGATAAAAAAAACATGCAACAGCTTTGTGTCGTGGCAAACGACGTGGCATGGAAGGTTATAGTGTCACGTCTTCCGCATGTCAAGTGCAGACTCATCACTCGTGGTTTATCTGTACACGACATGGATTTTTGGTCTCACTGCAATACATAGAGTTGTTGCGGCACAAATTCATTGCTGCAATAATGTTGTAATACCGTTGGGGAAAATGGCATAAAATTCCAACTCTCTAACTCAAACGAGACACAATTTAAAACAATGATTGTAATATTGGAAAATATAATTTGATGGCCATGACTGGTACAAACAGAAATATAATAAATAAATGGACGGATTGAAATATGTAGAAAGGTATGGTAACATTAATACTCATCGCACAGGCATATTTCTTTTTTTTAAATAGCCTATGAAAAACAATAAATACAGATTAATATCATACTATCTTGACTACATATCACATGTTGACAATGGACGGATGATTGGCAAACAGTCACTGGATGTCTGGACGGACTTGAAATCAATCACACCATTTATTCTCCCCCCTCCCCCCTCCCCATGGATTCAAACCATCGAACTTCCTTAGACCCATCAGCTGTCACAGCAAAAATCTTTAGGTATCCTCTTCTGGGCTCCAGTTCCACGGCACAATCATAGCAGTACAAGAATCGTAACTCTTGTTTCTTGTATGTTAACGTATGAGAGTTACGATTCTCATAGCGCTACGATTGTTTTGTGGAACAGGCCCCAGGATCCGAACAAAATCCTAACAGTATCCTGGCAGGACACTTTCACCTCAGGTGTCCTGGTTTATTTTTGAGAATCCATTTTAGGTGTCCTGGCCCGGACACCTAACCGAACACCTAACTTTTTTTTGCTGTGTATATATTTCCACTACCATTTTCTTCATACTGTCAGCAGTCATTGAGAAACATATTACAGTGCAGGATATGTAGCTCTGTAATTCTGGAATGAACTTTAGGGAATGTATATTAATACGTGTGTATCGGTGAGCAGACAGACATATCTATGCATTGGATTCAGACCGAGAGGTCGGAGGTCGCGGCGTCCGCCGTGACACAGAGCTACGGACGTTGGAGTTGCGCGACGTCCTCCCCGACAGACCAGCGCTGCTACGACCGCGGGGCAGCGGCGGCTTAGCGCTCGTCGGCATCATCCGCGCGGACGTGTAGTTGTCCTGGAAACAGACATAGCAACTGTAGTTTTCAAATAGGGAGCATGGGACTACTGTAAATATCCTATTAATTTGAACAGGAAATATAAAATATATATAATTATTTAGCTATTTGTATTATTAGTAAAACATGAACATTAAAACGTATTGGTGCTTGTATTTTTAGGGCAAACCAAATTAAATATTTTTAATGAATTATGGCTGTGTTTGCACACAATTCACTACACAATTGGGAGATTAGTTGTGTCTCACTGAGAAATTGGCGGGAGTACTCTGGATTTCTATTACCAAAGTTGTTGTTTTTTCTTTACGTTTTTTTCTTTAAATTGGGATTTAGAGACGCTTTCAAGATTCTTTCACTAATATCTACCACATTTAATCAGAATAAAAAATAATGTGAAATCATAACAATCAGCATAATTATATTTCAAAGAAACCTATCTCGCTACACATTGCTGTTTAGTAAAAAAAACTACAGTAGATATTGTGAAGGATTATATCTACCTAGCTGATAACATTACAGTTTAGATGGATCAATGAATTGGCAGCAACAAGAAACTGACTGGATGCCAATAACAACAGGATAATTCCTCAATTAAGGCAGTAAGTTTAAAAATATATATTGTTAAAAATACTTCCTTGGTTATTCAAGGTGTGACAAAAAGGTGTGACAAAAATGGTAAATAAAAAATAAAAATATAAATAAAAAATTAAAAAATAGTTTAAAAAATAAATAAATAAATATACAAAATACAATTCATATGACATTAATGAAATTAGTAAAACATTATCCAAAACCGTAATATATTTACTATTCTGGGTGTTTAAAAAATATGATTTCTATTAAATAACAATCTCACATGTTATCAGTATAATTGTACCATTAGATAGCTTGGTCGTGTAACACTTCAACCACTCTATGAATTAAGAATGGTTTACAGACAAAAATTACATGATTCTGTTAGCATTGTTAGATAGCAATTGTAATTTCAACGATGTTGGAAATAACTTGTATGGGCATTGGGTGAATACTTAGTGCATGAACAGGAAAACAAACATGCCACCTTGGCTACACAAACTGTGAGTACAATAATAAATTGCTCAGTTCCACAAGTTGCGCTACTGAAGGGTTGATATGCATATCTGGCCTGCACCTCACAAAAAGGGTTGTACTGTAGTCTGGGCATAAATCAGGTTTTAACTAATATGGCAGGAAATGAAATAAACTATGATTTATGCCATGACTACCAGTACAACCCTTTTGTGAAACGCAGACCAAGTGATGTGTATACACTTGTATAAATCATATTGTACTCTGTACTGTGCATACATCATAGTACTGTGTGTACAATGTGCATACAATGTGCATTATATGTATAGGCACTGTGTAGATACTCAAAAGAAGATGCTAAATAAAAAAATTGAGGAAATGCGAACATTCAAATATCATAAAAACAATATTTAGCCATACATCTTCCACTTAAGTCTATTAAAAATCTAACATATATTTCTGAGAAAGATGTTAGCCATGGCTATCTGTGTGAAGTACTACTAACAGAAAGACTGATTCCATATAATGTGATGTTTAGAAAGAACCTCAAGTGGAAAGCACAATGAGTGATTTTTTTTTACTAAGATTGAATCAAAGAATATGTAAAATGTGAATCAAAATGAATTGTGAAAGGAGGATTTATGTTTTGTCTTCTTGTGAATATTAAACTGATGTCTTATGTGATTTCCCCTCCCTCTAACTTGAATAATTTATAATTTAGCCATGATTTTGCTCCAAATATCCACCAAGCATTCACAACATAATGACAATGCAGGCGATTATTTAATATAAACTCATCTGAAATATTGACAGCATATGAAAATTACAAGTGAGTGAGTGAATTGTTGTTTTACGTCACAGCGGGAATCTTTCACCCATACGCGACAAGGAAAATTACAAAGCTTGTCTACTCTACTCCTCATAACATAACGATTAGTATAGAGCCCATGAAACATGATTTTTTTGCAATGTATCTTCACATATATAAATACGCCATGTGCACAATGAGTGCTTTTGAAGTGACTTACATTAGTGTTGATTAGTAGGATAACTCTATGGTATGTGATTTTATGAGCTCTTCCACACATTCAACACCTGCACTATACCCCGCTCTAATACTGCACAGTGCAGGTGTGTTGCTACTATTAATGTCCACACACACTTGGGCAGTTTATGTTGCATTTTACACCATATGAAACACATGAAACACGTGAAACACATGATGATAACGCTTGTAAACCTATGCTATTATCATAAGATAAACCTTCCCAGTTGGGCGAGGCAACATAAAATGTTGCACTGTCATCCCCACAACAAATTCAAATAACCCCATCGAACGCAGCGATAAATGGTGCATTACATCGCTTCGCATTTCACGCAACGTAAAAAGCTGCATTAACTGACCAAGCGTGTGAAAACAATATGCTAAATGTGCCCATGCCTGTCTTTCAAGAGCAATTTTCCGTGATCACCCTTCTTGGCAAGAGCATATACCCCCACCCCCTCGTTTTGCCTCTGAAAAACGTCCTTATACATATTCCACATAAGTGTAAGAGAAGATAACTCAGCACAGAACGGTTGACTCTCTAGAGATGGAGTAAGCAAAAGATATATATACAAACTTACAGATATATACATGCAGTAGAGAATAGCAGTCTCCAGTCAATCAAACATACATGGAGGGATGAAATATTGCTTAATGCCACTAGCAACAAACACAGATCAAAGATTGTTAAAAAAATACCAAATTAAAATTTACTTTCACCAGTTGGTTGTCTTCCAAAATTATATTCAAATTTGAAAACAAAAATATTATGGTTTTTATTCTCAAGTGAAATTTTTAACGTGATATGATCCATGTAGAAATAAAGTGACAATATTTCAAATTTGGAAATATTACTCATAACGGAATCAAATAGAATCTGCCTGTAAATTGTAGGTGCCATGGGGCCATGTTCCATAAGCTATCGCATATGTCATGGAGGAAAATTTGCTTCTTTTCGGGTTCATCGGCTTAGAGATGTTGTTACATATCCAACAGCTTTGGGAACATGGACCCTGGGCTCTCCTGTATGAAACGGCATAACTCTATGGTAAACTTAACCCAAACCTTAGCCATAGACTACACCACTGCTCCACAGAATGACCATACGAGTCATAACTCCCTACACTCCTAATGAGTTATGACTTTCATAGCAATACAGAAATTCTGTGGAACGTGTATCAAAAAAAGGACCTCACTGTTGGAAGATTTCACTGCTAGGAAGGGATACAGAAGATACTACACTATGAATGGATGTTCGATTGAACTGAGACATCTAACTGTTTGTGTGTCCATCTGTCTGTCTCTCTATCTGTCTGTGTGTCTGTCTGCATGTCTGTCTGTGTATCTGTCTGTGTGTGTCTGTGTGTTTGTGTCTGTGTGTGTGTGTCCATCTGTCTGTCTCTCTATCTGTCTGTGTATCTGTCTGCATGTCTGTCTATGTATCTGTATGTGTGTGTGTCTGTATGTGTGTGTATCTGTCTGCATGTCTGTCTGTGTATCTGTATGTGTGTGTGTCTGTATGTGTGTGTGTCTGTCTGTCTTTGTGTGTCTGTCTGTATGTGTGTGTGTCCATCTGTCTGTCTCTATCTGTCTGTGTGTCCGTATGCATGTCTGTCTCCCTATCTGTCTGTGTGTCTGTATGCATGTCTGTCTGTGTATCTGTCTGTGTGTGTGTCTGTATGTTTGTGTGTGTGTTTGTGTGTGACTGTCTGTCTTTGTGTCTTTATGTGTGTCTGTCCGTCTCTGTGTGTGTCTGTCTGTCTGCATGTCTGTCTGTGTGTGTCTGTCTGTGTATATGTCTGTGTGTGTCTGTCTGTCTGTCTTTATGTGTGTGTGTCCATCTGTGTGTGTGTGTGTGTCTGTCTGCCTGCATGTCTGAATGTGTCTGTCTGTATGTGTGTGTATGTGTGTCTGTGTGTGTGTCTTTATGTGTGTCTGTCTGTCTGCATGTCTGTCTGTCCTAACATAGCAAGAATACCCAGCAGAGTGCTAGAAGAGTCTGCTGTTGAGGATAATACATGAGTACACATGCGGTAAGTTGTTACCAGCTAGCGCTTACCGCCGTTACCATCGTCACGTGGGGATAAACTAGGCTGCTGAAAATACAGTGGCGGTTAGGAAGTGAGAGAAGGCATTAATTCAGACTTACTAGCATCAATTGAGGCAGATGTGATATCATTTGTGAGCTCTTGTAAATAATGTGGAGATATATATATATATATATATATATATATATATGATATACAATGAAGTGTTATGATAATGGAAATGACTGTGAAAATGATATATTTTTACAAATATCTTTTAACACATTTAAAAAGAATATTGTTGATAATAATTAGATAAATGAAATTTCTGCTGTTTCTGCATTGTTCATGAATAATAAGGAATTACACATAGAAATTAAATAAAAAATAGTTTATAATGAAAATTTTACTTGAAGGAGCAGTTTAAAATTATGAACCTAAACATAGAAGAATGTAGTGATGATAAGAAATGAGAACAGATACTTTTACAATTCATATCTAGAATCTTGCATATTTATCCTAATTCAAAGGTATAGACAGTTATTACTTGGACATCGACAATTAGCAAGGACAGAGACATGTTCACATAATGTACTTCAAGCTTAATTACTATGTGTTTAAGAATGAAATTTCAGAAAGTACAAGAATGCATATTTCATATACTCATTTCAGTTGGAGGCAGAGAAATTGTGGGAGAAAGGTAATAACTATCTCACAGTAATATTTTAATGAAAATACATGATTTCTAAGCTAAAAAGCTAAAAAAGAAATTCCCTAATGATGATTAAAGCTTTGAATTTCAAGCATAAAAAAACTCACCAATTCAAAATTATCAGAAACAAGTCTTGAAGATAGCATCAATACAAACCAAAATATCAGTCAACAGGTCTGCATTTCACGAAAGGGTCGTACCAGTAGACCAGGTGTAAATCGAGGCTCACATCATTTCCTGCTGTAGTAAAGCTATGGCCTACGCCGTGATTTATGCCAGGACTACAGCTAGCATGACCCATTTGTGAAAAGCGGATCAAGTTAAACTCAGTCACATCAATAATGACAACAAAATTGTTGAAAATGCAAAATATAGTACCCAGACACACTACAGCCATAACGATGGAAGAGATTTCTTTAGTATGACCGTAACAGGGAAGCTGAATCCGGAATTTTTTTTTCTCATTATCGAGCTCGGTGACCGCAGCTTTATATAGCTATAAAGACACCCACAACCCTGAATCCGAACGTCCAAATCTACCTCTACGGCAGCACTTTCCATCTACTCCATATTTGCGGTAATACCAACCTGTGGAATGGATTGCGACATCTGAGAACCAGGGTTGAACCTGCCCCCCGACCGGAATGCCTGAGGGGGAGGTATCAGAGGCCCCACGTCCTCCTCCTCTGTGATACGTGGAGGTCCGGAGTGATCTCCCCCCGATTCAGGATATTGGACCTCCTCCTCTTCCATTGGCTGCAGTCGTTGACCGGGTCGCGCCGACCTGGCAGGTCCTTCCCTCATTGGTGCAACATGTCCGTTAATGACAACGGCACCCTTTTCTTCGGATTCGTCGATATATCTGTACAAGAAAACAAAGTGTGTTGCATGAAACATTACTGCAGCAGATGTCCCCAACAAATCAGCATTAGCATCATTATTATATCAATTGAATAAGCCAGCCTGGAGCTTCGAATACACGCAGAATACGTGAGAATGTCAAAGCAGAAAGCACATGGAACAACTGTCTGAGGCGCTGTAGCACTAATAATGAGTGTTTATCATCTATTTTATGCTACGTATTTGTTACAGCCACTGTAAATTATCCTGGTGCTTGTGATAAGCATATTAATACCATTATACTGTACTATGATGTGTTTTCACCTTTGACACACGCATGCGTATTTTGTGCATATTCAAAACTTGGAGCTGGCTCATGGGAAAAGGAAAATAAGAATACAGAAAAGTGTCAGGGGTGTTGCTGAACTGACAAATCCAAATATGCCAAAAGGAAAACAATTTCAGTTTTTAAAAAATCTTTTAAATTTTCATTGGGGTGTAGTCTGTAGAGACACTTTCAATTAATTCAAGGCGAGTTGTGATGGTATGGGACAAGTACATATATAGTGTTTTCCTTACCGTGAATCGTGATGCTGTGGGGTGCCCTTGGAGGCTCTATGAGCTGACGGTGGAGCTGCCGACCTAACCCTCTCGGTCTGCTGGGGGAACGGGTGCAGGGGCGCGGCGAATCCCCGGGGCGGGGGAATGTCCAGGGGGTTCTGCTGGTTCTGGATCTCGGGAGGAGACTTTGCGTCTCGCTCACTCCGTTCCTTCTCTCGGTCACGCTTTTTCTTCTTCTTCTTTTTCTCCATCTTGTCTAGGCGGTTGACCAGTGGCACTTTGGGAGCATTTGGAAGGGGGGTCAGCATGGGTGGGGGGATCTTCCTACCCTCCAGTACACCTGAAAGTGGATGATATGTTTATAGTCAGTGCTGACACCCTGCCATATGTAACATATGGGAAATTATAAAAATAAATAAAAATAAATATAAATAAAATAAAAATATTTTTAAAATCATCTAAATATGTACAAAATCATTAAAACAAACAAAATATTAGACTATGTCATGACAAAGTCATCATTTATTTGCAATGTACCAAGGTATTACCAAGAACTAAACTTTATTAATATCATTCTGGAGATAGTCCTTGTCAAAAACGTTGGAGGCAATCTTTATTTGTATTTATTTTTAAACTTTTACATTTATTAAGAGTAAATCTTTCCAAAATTTTAAACAAGAAAATATTTACTAAAATTCAAAACAGCAAAAAAGCAAATGATCCATCATTCTTGACAAAAAGTACTTCATGGAACAATTTCATGGAAAGTATCACAATAGAAAGAGTTTTTACCTGGAGGCTTTGTCTGAGTCTGTGTTTGTCCCCCTGATCCTGGCCTGTTACCTGTGTCCGGACTCAAAGGCTTGGTCTTGTTGGTACCTGACCCTGATCCCCCCTGCTCGGACCCGCTGGACAGGGGTGGGGGGCTGACCACTTGGTCCCTGGACGCGGATGACTGACCAGGCCCAGGTCTCTGCCCCGGGGGTACCTCCCTGGGGGCAGACCGTGCAGCGGGGAGGGGCTGCTGCTGCCTGATCATGTGGGGCCGCTGGGGGTTGATGTTGGGTGGCGACGGGGCGGGTCCGGCTCGGCCAGTGCGGTACGGCGCCTGCATGCTGACATTCTGGGAGTTCTGGAGCCGTGGCCCCACGTTGGGGTCAATCAGTTGGGTGGTGGTGGTGATGCCATCATCCCCTGGGGCTGATGGTCGATGGCCGTCGTGGCGTAATTCCTGCTGTAAATACACATGAACGTAAGTACTAGGAGAGATATAGACACGAGTCTGTAATGGTAAATGTATCCATGAACCTGAGATGCAGGTAACATTTTGAAGACATGTTAGGATATGATATTTTATTTTTAAAAAGACAAATTTGAGAAGAAAAATAAAATTAATACATTATCCTTTTTTCCCTAGTACCTAGCTATGTCCATTTATACCATTCATTTCTCAGGTTTTTAAAAGTTATATTTTGCTTTTTAACTTGGTGTTCAATCAATCAGACAGTTTCATATGCATTGAAAAAGTAAACTAAAGATGACCTACTGTATCTGAAATGATACACAGAAAATCAATTCAAATGTACTTTCAGGTAAAATACATTTGACCATGAAAATGTCAACAAACCGCGATTGTATACCTTTAAAAAGAATTAGAATAACTAGAAATAAAAAGTACTGAGTAGATCTACACTCCTCTTTACTTACTAGGGGTGATGTAGCAGGTGGGGGTGGGCGTGGAGGGGTGTGGCGGGGGGGAGGGCGTGGCTGTATGTGGGGGTGAGGGGCAGATCGTGACGGCTTCACTTCATCGTCCTCGATATCCGACACATCCATCCCTCCACTGACGCCTTCGATTTCCTCTTCTCCTCCTACTGCAAAACCTCCCTCTTAAGAAACAGGAACATTACATTGGTAATCAATTTCACATTAACTCTCTCCATGCTGAAGGCAACAGGAAATGCCCTTAAGAACAGTGCCTGTGCCTAATCCAGCAGGGAGAGGGTTAAAGGCATACTGCCACAGACATCAATGAATCTTTAAAATAAAATTAATAATTAATTTATTTAAATTTGAATTTAGATCAACTTTCAAGATTCTTTCACTTATATTACTGCTTGTGAGTATTTTAAAAAAATACATTTTTTATTTATTTATTTTTACATTTGAGTAGACCAATTTTCAAGATTCTTTCACTTATATCACTGCTTGTCCAGTTAGGGCAGGAGGAAACCTACACCATCTGTAGTGCTGAATGTTACAGTAAACCTGCAAGCACCGGACCAATGACGATAACTGCATTGCCACGGTACAGACTTCGAATCATATCGTCATCGTGTCAGAAATGTAATTTTTGCGAATATTGAAGCCAGCCTCTCGGGACAGGATTTGAACCCAGGGCCTTTGGCTCCAAATTCCAATTTTCTACCACTGTGCTACCACCCATATTCAATAAGTAGTTTGTTGAATAAATAATTTGTTTGACCATAAGTAAGTATCTCTGATTGTGTGTATTTCATAAATAGGTTTCAAAATGGCACTCATTTTCATTTTAAACAAAAAAATGTCTGGGATCGACAGTAATCCAATAATATGTGCATTTTCAGAAACTGTGGTTGTTGGAAAATGATTTAAGTCTAACCATGTTCATCTGTGACCATGTCCATCTCCTCACGACTATTTACATAGAAAGCATGGCCAGTACGTCTCGTATCCACGGATACCTGCAATATTGGAGATAACTCTCACTGATTAACATCAGCATTAAGAATATGTTCTTACTGGTTGTGATTGAACTAACAGGAAGCAGAAGAATAAATCTAGAAGAAATACCAAAAAAAGGAATATTTTGTAAGCAAATACAAATATATTCACAATTTACAATCTTTTTGATTGAATTAGTGCTTTACGTCACAACAGGAATATTAAAAAAACATTAAAGAAATGATTTTCACAAAATAAATATATTGAATACATATATACACCAAATAAGCACAATATTAATTTATCTCAATTCACATCATGCACATTAATATCGTATAATCCAATATTCATAGGAAAGTTGGTAGTACTTTCCTAGAATGAAAACTAGAACATATTAACTTCACCAATACATTATCTCCTATTTTAAAAAAAATACCCACTTCAATGCGTTCTTTTTTCCTCTCGTTTCCAGCACTGCTAATTATTCGGTCATCGTTAAAGTCAATCTTGTCGCGGGAGTCTGGAGTGGTCAGACTGTTGGCTCGCCTGGACAATAGTGACCTGGACGTCCGAGGCCGTTTGGGTGGATGAGGAGGTGGCGTGATGGGAGTTGTGTCCCCTGATCCATTACGCCAATTCTGCCACAGAGTAGTATGCATTAATAAACAAGTGTACACCATTGCTAAAAAAGTCCAAAAGTTCCCTTTTTTGTTTTAAAAGATAAAAATGTGTCAAATATTCAAAATCTCTTGACAATCCTGTGATTTTTAAAAGAGTCTTTTTTTCTCAATAAGAGTTGATGATAATGTAAATTGCTATATTCTGATTAGCTGACGGGTACTATCACTAATATTAATCTAACAAACAGGAAGAAGGTTAATTAAAGGCACACACACAACAACTAAGATCAATGATTATTGTAATGACATGACATGGCATCATATGACATGATGACATGACATGGCATAATGACCCGACATGACAGAACATGACGACCTACCCTCATGCTGAAGTCACCGCTCTCGTTGACGTCGCCGTTCATGTAGCGCATGCCGTCCATAAGGGCCATACCGTACGACACCGGGGTGGAGGTGTTGGAGGTGAGGCGCTGACGTTGATGGGACATCAGGATCAGCTGGCAGTAATGCAGCTGGCGGTTGCGGGCATAGTCCCACGCGGTGGCGTTGACGCTGTCCACTACAGTCAGGTCCACTGGAAGTGAATATGAGGCTGGCTAAAAATGTTGATAGATGTAGCAGATAGAGGAGACAGAGATGGAGACAGGAGACAAAGGAGATAAGACAAAGGAGCAGAGATAAAGGAGATAGGAGACAGAGATGAAAATAGAACATTGAAAGGAAAGAAGAGAGCAGAGGGCGGCAACGTTGTATAGATATGAATATCACTATTGATATACTGTGGAATAAGGTCTGGCTTACACCAGAGAGAAAGAGAGAGGAGGCAGTTTTAAACGAGAGTGGGAGACAATGGAGATAGAAATGGGAGGCAAAGAAGATAAGACAAAGTAGCAGAGAACGGAGACAAACAAAAGGAGATATGAGACAGAGATGGAGACAGAAATAGCAGATAAATGAGAAGACAAATGAAAGGAAAGAAGGTAACAGAGGAGGGCAAAGTTGCATAGACAGTGGGACAGAGACAATGGGACAGAGACAGTGGGACAGAGACAGAGACAGAGAATACAAAGCGATGAAGACAGAAAGAAAAAGAGAGGAAGAGATCTAGTAAGCTAGCATCAGTGTCCAGACTCACCTCCGTGTTCCAGCAGGTAGTTGACGACGTCTCCGTGGCCACGGATGGTGGCGAGATGCA
Source organism: Lepetodrilus schrolli (assembly GCA_032361225.1). NCBI lineage: Eukaryota > Metazoa > Mollusca > Gastropoda > Lepetellida > Lepetodrilidae > Lepetodrilus > Lepetodrilus schrolli. The sequence continues at coordinate 14,532 of JAUTBT010022139.1, forward strand.
GCGCAGTGCGTCCCAGGTTGTCCAAGTCATTCAGACAGATCTTCCCTGCTATCTCCAGAATAACCTTAGCTGCAGGCAGAGAGCCTGGGGAGGAGGTGCACAAACATAATCTTTGTAAAAAATGCAGAAACTTGAAAGTCTACTTAAAGAGGCAAGATCATCTTTGCAAGAGGTCAAATCAGGTTATTGCATATTCTGATACAACTATCTTTCCCCAGCAAGTATGATTTTTACAAAATTGTTATGCTAATCTAGAAATATCTTTATTTCCCAATTAATTACACCTACCAATCTCCTGGCGATCACCACACAGTCTTTTGACTTGTAGAGCAGACCCAGTACATTTGCATTGCATGGATATTCTTGAAAGCTCATATCAAAAGAGGCCCCTTTGGGGAATACCTTTTTTTTTTTGCATTGACATTAATTATTGAAGATTTATTTTCATATTTTCCACTAGTTATGAATATTATGTAGGAAAAAAAATATAAAAAATTTAAAGATTAATATTGCATTCAAAGATAATCTTGCCACTTTAGCATAATGAAAATAACAGAAATGTTGAAAATTACAACTGTAGGAATCCCAATGGTAAAGAATTGCCATACATGCAATGAGGACAAATTGGGAGTTGAATGGTTGATGGAAGGGCTGGAAACACAATGTTATGCCAGATGCTATGCTACATATGCTATGTCCAGGTTCTCACCCATCTCAGCTGCCAGCAGTAGCACTGTCTTCCCGTCATCGTCCTTGATGGCTGCCGTGTCGGCCGTGATCAGTGTCTGCAATAACAGCAATAATAAACAAATATTATTTGATGAATATTTGCATTAAGAGCCGCATTCAAGATTCTTTCACTTATATCATGGCTTGTCAGTTTAGGGCAGGAGGAAACCCACAACATCCATAGTGCTTAATGTTGCAGTAAACCTGTGAGCACCGGCTGGTACTGACATACCAAGGATGATAACTGCATTTCCATGAAAAATACCGAACATCCTAATATACTAAGTCCTTAGTTAAATTAGAGTAAGAAATTTGACATACACTCAACAAAATAAATTAAAGGCTGGCAGATAATTGGGCGGGGAAGTTTTCTACCAAAGTTTGGAACAGCTTGAGGAACCTACAGCCATTCTTCTTCATATATATGTCTGCAGATTCTTGAAAAGTACATGTAGACGATTGGAAATGCTTCGTTGTTAAAATTATTTAAAGGTACATGTATGTATCCAAAGAGGCTACTGGCCTTTAATTAATTTTGTTGAGTATATGAGAAATTGACATATGCTTTTTCCGAGTCGGGACAATGGTACCTGTAGACACTCAAGCGGCTCTGTCCTCCTCACCGACCAGTGCATCCAGGTCCGACCACTGGCATCCCGCTCGATCCCGTCAGCCTCGCCGATGTGAGAGTTATCTGCCCGGCTGAGCAGTTCGAAGTGCTCGATGTTGTCCATACGGCATGCCCACATGGACGGCGACAGTCCGTCCTTGTCCCTGGTGCCGGGGTTCGCATTGTGTTCTAGGAGCAGCTGGAACAGAGGTCAAAGAACAGAATGAATGAGTGAATAAATGAATGAATGAATGAATGAATGAATAAATGAATGAATGAATGAATGAATGAATGATAGATAGATAGATAGATAGATAGATAGATAGATAGATAGATAGATAGATAGATAGATAGATAGATAGATAGATAGATAAGATAGATAGATAGATAGATAGACAGATAAATAAATACACTAAAAAATAATAAATAAATAAATAGAAATAAATGAATGAATGGATGAATTGGGCTTGGCCGAATTTACGCCACTTTCAAGATTATTTCATGCATATTACGTATATGCACAGGCCTGGATGTCCACTGGCTGGTGGTGCTAACTGAAGGAATATCTTGCTGTAGTTAGAACAGTGATACCCATTCAGATAACATTATTATACCGACTTCGATGACCAGCCTTATTAATTTTTTAATGCATGACAAAAGGGCATTTACTAAAAGTTGAAAGGCTCACATCCATTAAAATGGATAAATTATATATCACTCTTGCATTTATATTATTATCAATTCCAAATCGATATGAGCGAAAACTCCTAAAATTATACAAGTAAATGTAGTTTTCTAAACACTGAAATTAAGCTTAGTTCCAGTGTTTCAGTTAACAACAATCATTAATCTAAAATTACTACGACTACCATCATTACATGTACTAATACTATAAAGATGTTAAATCAGACAGTGTGAACAACCTATATATAATCAAGCTTAACATAATTTCAACAGTTTTTCTCTTTATAAGAATCTCATCAAACCTATTCCTATTTTGTCTTTTCACCGAAAAACTGCAATTAACCTTTGACAGTTGATATTAAAAAAGAACAAACAGGAAATATAACATGCAAAATTTGTATCTATATTTGAAATAGTACAAGTAATAACAATTGTAGAATCAATATGAAACAAGTTTGTTTGATTTGTGAGTTAATTTGTTTAATTTGTGGGGTAAATAACAGCAACTTAGCTATAATACAGGTTTCTGGTTCTTCAAGAGTCAAATGGCCCCTTGGAAAAATGTCTAACTTTGAGGTCTGCTTGGCATTGCCAGGGTCATAGCAAAGATACAATCTCTGTATTATATGTGGGCTAATAAATTCAATCCTTCTGTGTATCCAAGCATGTCATGTACATTAGTGTCAGAAATATGACAGAGTGACAGACAGCATGACAAAGTAAACCTGACAAGTCAATATACTCAGGGATAGAAATTAACACTAGCCCACTAGTCCGGGCCATTTCTCCCAATGCTAAAGGTATCTTAAGGGCTAGTAGAAATTTATGTTTTTTGAAAGCATTTGTTATTTGTATCACGATCACTATTCGGTCTAGTGGTCTGAGGCAAGTTTCTATCGCTGAATATACTGCATCACAATTGAAATGTACACCATGTCATCTTGACTTGGCCATCTCACTATCATTACAAGGTCGTCATAGTATGAGTGTCTTTAATGTGTTGTACTCAATGTAATTGTTATGAGTGATTCAAACCATATAGTGATGTACAACAAGCATGGATAATAAATCTGAATATATCATATAAAATCATCTATGTTATAATTATTCAAATATTAAAGGCATTTCTTTGATTTTTATTTGATTTAATTAAAATTTGTACTTATATTCCTATTATTCATGCACTAGACCATTCATCATATATCCATGTTATGTATTTTTATTGTTGATTATAGTTGCCTTTATAAGCGATTATCCAGGTCGATATTTAATCAACATGTTTACTTATACCTATAATTAGTCATGATATATACTATCCTGTTATTGTTAGCTCCATAAAGTAAAAGAATCTGTATAATACATATCCAAATAAAACCAGCTAAAAAAAATATAATTTAAGCTCAGAAACCCAGAGAAAATTAAAGTGAATTTTAACTAAACACCTATATTCATTATACTGTTATTAAAAATTCTCCTAACAATACATACATTGAAAGAAATGAATTAGAAAATATTAATAAAGACGATACTAATTGCAAAGCAGATAAAAAGTTCCCGCGAGGCGGATTTGAACCACCGACCTAAGGATGTCAACTTCCTGCCTCTACAGTCCTCCGCTCTACCAACTGAGCTATCACGGGATAAGAAGGATATGTATGAGGACTGATCTATATCTAGTCTGTAGGGATAGCCTGTCATCTGCCAGATCAATCTATATATACATAAGATCATCTGCTTGCTCATTTCTCCACACCTGTTTACCTTGGCTAGATTGGGCTATCAAGATGTTTGTCTGGATCGTGTATAAATTAACATGCTATGTCCATGGCAAAATAATTACTTTTCATATGACAGATATTTTATAAGAAATAGAATTATTGTTTTCTTATATAATGATATTTTCAAAATCAAGAGACTTGACAGATTTGATCATATTGGAAAATGTTGCGTAATACTAATAATATAAACTAAAAAATATATTCATGAATGAAATACCCTCATCATGTTTATTAAAAAAAAATACAATCAACAAAGTTGTCACATTTAGTGTGTCAACAGTTAGAAAAGTAAAACGTATTTACTTTACCCAGTACAAATACCATTGACCAGTTTTTGTGGTATTAAGGTTTGAAGCGATCTGAGAGCGATCACTTCGGCAGCCATGACACTGATGTATACCCTTTTCCGTGGTAAACGGAAACAATAATGTCAATATTAACATAAATATGATATGCAATCTGTAAAATTACAAAAATTACGAAATGAATACTAAAATATCTTGAAAATGAAATTTTTTATTTAAAAAATATTACAGTTGTAATTTTCATGAGACATTTTATGATGAATATGAAATTTCGTTTTGTAAAATTGACACAATCAATGTAAGAAATGGCCCAAACAGGATCCCGTATATTTTGAAATCGACAAGTGACATTCATTCCATTGACGTCACGTGATTTATGATGCTAAACATGCCTGCGAGCAGACAATGTGACCATGTGCAATTATTTATTTGCGAATTTTTTACATCACATTAAAAAGTGCATTAAGCTCACATCTACATTTTCTAATGTTTCACTTTGTTCTATTGCATACTTATGTTTGCTGATGACATTTATACCAGTTCTGGGCGATATAACGGAGGAAGTGTCAGGCGTCAAATATATCCGACATGTGGCGTGAAATATATCTGACATGTGGCGTGATTATTTGAGTTTTGGAAGTGGAAGCAGCGTTTTACTAAGTAGTACGGAAGTTGGGCTACCCCGAAATCGGGACTCTACACGATATACTATTATATTGTTTAGAATCGTAATAACTGAGGTTTTGTACGGTACCATGACTAATAAGGTTTCAATTAAGATGATGAATTTCCTCTGTGACGGTAAATTTCAATCACTCATAACAATAATGTACAGTATATATGGTACAAGAAACACACATGATAATTGAAAAAACAACAAAAAGTTCCCACAAGGCGGATTTGAACCACCGACTGAAGGATGTCAACATTTTGCCTCCACAGTCCTCAGCTCTACCAACTGAGCTATCACAGGATAGGAATGATATACACAAAAGGACTGATCTCGTCGGTTGCCTGTCCTATCTATACATATAATATTATTGCTAATACACCTGTTTGGCTTAGGGCAATTGCCTTGGGCTATGTTTCTGCTGGATGTTTGCATTATTTTATCAAATTAGTTATATATAATAATGTCAATCTCGATACAAACACTTACTTATCAATTTCTTGATGTACACGATAACATTCTAACAACAGGAGGTATTTTCTGATTTTTTTTTGTGAAGATATCACATGAGAAGATACACACTTGCGCAATTTGCATCAAATTCAACAATTAAATTCATGAACATGATGAATGAAATACCCTCAAATGATAGCAAATACAACTGGTTAATTTACAGTTTGTCATTTTTTTACAAAAAGGTGTTATTTAGATGTTTTCAAATCACAAGAAAGATTTAAATTTAAATGAATCATTGCCTCTAAAAAGTTGAATCACTTATAACATTAACGTATGGTACACACAAAACTTAATGAAAAGGGAAAAGCAATGATAAACAAAAGTTCCCGCGAGGCGGATTTGAACCACCGACCTAAGGATGTCAACATTTTGCCTCTACAGTCCTCCGCTCTACCAACTGAGCTATCGCGGGGTTGCTAGGCTGCTTCCATTTCAAATACGTCATTCTGTAGCCGCCAGCCGGTGTATAATAAGCTTGTAAATCAATATTGGTAAATGGCAGGGGGCTATTGACGTCACAACCTTGTTAAATCTGCAGACAAACCACACACCAGACTCTCGACCTTTTAGTCACTACCAATATTCATACCATTTCTAGCATCTATCAGACTTGCTCAGTGAGGCTGCAAACACAATGGCATATACCAAGAGGCCCTGGGATTATGAAGCTTTCTTGAGTACAATTACATGCTCAACTCAAAGTGTTGTTGACAAATCCTCATATATATATATATATATATAAAAATTGACTGAGTGGAAAGAAAGTGTCACTGAAAGTTTCAAACATTTTACACATTGCCTGATTTTAGAGATTGACTGTAACATATAGCCAATCTCTAAAATCAGGCAATGTGTAAAATGTTTGAAACTTTCAGTGACTTTCTTTCCACTCAGTCAATTTTTTTAA
>JAUTBT010022150.1:0-20728 GCA_032361225.1 Lepetodrilus schrolli
GTATAATTAAATATTATTCGTCACGTATGGGTGAAAGATTCCCGCTGTGATGTAAAACAATAATTCACTCACTCACTGACTATTATTATTATTATCACTATTATAACTATCACTGTCATGTTCATCGTCATCATTGTCATCATCATTGTCATCATCATTGTCCTTGGAGGGTTCTGTTTACTGGTCATGATTGAGTATTACGAAACTTGGTTTTGGCTAGAAGGTTTGTTCAGAACAAACACAACATCTGGCTGTTGTCCGAAGGAAAGCATGGGCTTTAGGTGGTCGGTCAGTAATACCATTCCCTCCGTATCTAATCTCTTGACCAGTAGACTTTCTGAGGTTCAATCCCGACACCAAATATCTATACGAACATACCTGTCATGTAAATTACTCTGGAATTACACCTGCATTACTCTGGGATTACAAGTTTGGACCCTTGTAACCTCCTCAAACTGGACCTGACATATGGCAGCAATATTGATAGTAGTACTTAGTGCAGTCAATGGTTGTAGAAATCAGCTGGTTTATTTGTAAGCTCTATTTGTTTAAGATATTTTAACATTTGACATGACTGACTGACTGATATAAAGTGCTATATAGAAACCCGATCTAGAGCTGAACAAACATCATGGATTATTTTGAACAGGAATAGTACATTCACAAGGAATCTACAAAGCAATATTGTACAACTTTGCATCATTTTGTGCAATTGTTTCTCTTAAGCTGTATGAGAGTTTTAAACCGACTTGTAGCAAGCGAATTGAAACCGCCGTTTTGGCAAACGCGCCATGCTCAATTTGAACATGCAGGTTTGAGAAGAGCATCAGCACGTGCATATTGAGTCTTTTTGCCTGTTCTGTCTTTTTTTATGTCACCCCTCTGCATAAAATGATACTTACTCAAAATATTTAGTGATAGTTTCTTGATATAAACAGATTTTGTTTTATTGATGGTGCAACATTTTTTTTGGTAGTTTGGTTAGGTCGTACAAAGTGAGAAGTTTTGTTTTGTATGTCATTCCATAAAATATTTGCAGAGATAATCTACCAAATAGGGATATCAATGCATTTAATGCCAATTTGGAATGCCCCATGACTTGGCTACTTTTAAAATTAACAAAGTTGATTTTCGATAATTAATGAAATAGTACATGTAGTTTCATTTTCTTGTTCTAAGAACTTTTAGAAAATTTTAGCAATTCAGTAGCACCGGTAACGACCTCTGCATACCAGTTTTAAATTGCTTGTTTCATGTTTGAATATAACAGGTTTGAGGCATTTGGTGTTATATTAGCCCAATGGTAGAACATTGGCCTTAAGAGCCAGAGGCCCAGGGTTCAAATCATGTACCATGCTGACATGATAATGATAGGATGCAATGTCTGTACCGTGGCCATGCAACAGTTATCATCCTTGGTGTGTCAGTACCAGCTGGTGCTAGCAGGTTTACTGCAACATTCAGTGCTACAGGTGTTGTAGGTTTCCTTCTCCCCTAAACTGACAAGCTGTGATATAAGTGAAAGGATCTTGAAAGCAGCTCTAAACCCCAATACAAACACACATAAAAATCGAGAAAATGTGTAGCTATTATACCTGTTAATTGTGTTCACCTTCTCTGGAATGTTTGTTAGATATATTTTCAATGAAGCACAGCTTGTAGTTTTGTTCAGTACAAATATTATGTCAACATTCTGTAATGCATCTTTAGACCCTGTCTACTTGAAGCACTGTCTATGATCTGAATCAATACCTTTTTACCCTGTTGGATATTGTCCATTTACATGAGTCGATCAATAATAACATGTTTGAAGATGTGCTTGGTGATCATATGCAAATAGCAATCTTTTATATATGTCTGTAAAATGTCAAATATATAATTTTGTAGTGTCAAGCTTAGGACATTTATTCCCTGGTTTATGGATCTGCTGATTAATTTTTTTGCACTTTGGAAAATAGAAATAACTATTTTTAATATATTCTGACTGCCTGGCCAACATATCAAATTATATTTATTTTTCACAGCCCAAGTCAAAATTATCACAGAAAAATCTGCAAACCAGGGAATTGAACAACTATGGCCTTAATAAGAATAATAATGCCCAGGGTATCCTTTCACGAATCTCTCTTATCCACTGAGATGCTCTCTTTACCGATAGCTAATACACTGCAAAGAGTTTGCTATGAACTCTTGGTGGATAACACAGCTTTGTGAAGCGATACCCTGATGTTATGATGCATCTTGTTAGAGAAAGGTGCACGTTTCAGAGAAGAATGCATGTATGAAAATATATGTACTCTGTTGTCTTCTTCCTGCTGGGCTGAACACAATTGCCGCTAAATAGGGCACCTCTGATTGCCTGCAGTGATGAAAAGGGTAAAGCTATGTATGTTTAAAGGGTTTGATGGCTGGTTTCAGTTCACTAATTGCCACATTCTTGTTGTTTCAGTCCTGTGTGCTGACAGGGTGAGCCAGATGACCCGAACCTATAATGACATTGAAGCTCTTACTCATATGCTAGAAGAGGTAAGTTTGCTTGTATTGTAAAGTAAAATTGCAATACAGTGTAGTTCATTAAAATTGTCATCTGAGAAGAATATTAGGGGAACATTTTTTTTGGGGGGGTTGTAATATTTGTAAAATAGAAATCATTATAATAATAATAATTATTATAATAATAATAATAATAATTTTTAAAAATAATGTTAATTAATACAAATTAAAATAATACTAAAAAATATATATAATAATAATATTATAATAATCATAATATAATAATCATCATAATCATGTTGTTTTGTAGAGCACTATCAATGTTTGACCAAAACAACAATAAACCAGTGTATTTCTGTTCTAGTAATCCTACTTGGTGCAGCTTGATAATTATTCTCTTTCAACAAATAAAATAAAGTCATGAAAACATTTTAGGTGTAAATCTTCATGAAATGGAAGAATTAAAGTTGCTGTATATACTAAATTGTTGGGTTTTTTTTAAGATCTAAATTTTGGTGTGTTTTTTTATCTAAAATAAATAACAAATTGTGACAAAGAAATCAGTAGCCACAAATGTTTTGAAGAAAAAATATGCAGATACTTTGGCCTGATATTCTTTAACATGACCTGATGACCTCTGCCCGAGTGATAAATATAAAATACATGTATTGCTCAGACCAGTATACACCAATACTGGGCAACCCTGTTTACAAAATACAAACATGGCCTTAGCTGCATTTTTATTAAGCTGAGCTAGAAAGATTGATCTCAACATTGAATTATTTACAGCTATGAAATTTATTAACCGGGAGCAGAGATATCTCTAGTGTCGTGAATTTCTTATTTCTAATAGATGAGCCTTGACCTTTTAGATATAGCATTTTAACCCTCTGTAGTTTTATACTTTGCCAAATAGAGCTATCATAAATCAAGATTATCTATGTTTTAAAGGTTGTAGTTTTATAGCCTCTGCTATTATAGTTGTGGTGGTGTATTCAAAGTATAACTAGTGATCAATACATGAAGAAACCACATATGGTAACTATATTACATCCTGGATCTTACAGTTTAATTCTAGGAAAAGGTTGTAGCCAGTTCATTTAAAATTCATTAATTCTGTGAGCGAGAATGTCAACAGATGCTTGAATTTCAATGTTATCTCAAGGCTCAATTTAGCCATGGCAATCTAATTTTGTATTTGGTGACCAGTATTTCACTTATTTTAAGTGTTTCTTGATCTGCAGGAGCCAAATGGCTCCTTGGATAATTTTGTAACTTTGAGGCCTGAATCTTGTCAATTCTCTAACAATGTTAACATCTCAAAGTTTGTCTATTTTTTTGCCTGAATACTGTTTGAAATATACTATTTTCTCTGTGTACATCAATATGGAATTCAGATATTCACCTCTGGTAGTGGATGAAAGATTCCCGCAGCGACAAACTCCATAATCACTGATAGCGGAACTGTCTGGAGAGCAAGCCAATCATAAATACCTATGTTAATTTTAAAAAGCTTTTTTCAAGATATGAAGTTGAATACTTATGGCATTCTACCAACTTAACCAAAGGTGTAGAGTGTCCAACTTCAAAGCAAGACAATGTGGAGTATTTTATCTCGTTCGGCTACAATAGTAACAGCTTATTATATGTCAGAATATTGAATGGAGCGATACTGAATTGATTTTTTTTCCATGACTCTGCAACTCCAGCATATTGTAAGCTTGAAAGGAATGGGAACTAATCTTATTGACATTGGAAGAGAACGTACACGATATTATTACTCTTTGTGCAGTATTCTCGGTCACTTGGCCAGTCAGGGATTAATTAAGAGTACCTAATTAAATAATGAATGAGAGTTGGGCCACCTAGAAACTGTTGTGTAGCTGTAAAGCATGCCGTCTTGTATCTATTCCTGAACTAGTTCTGGATTTACAAATGTATATTATTCTATGGCATGATGGTACATATCCTGCATTTGAACAATCGTTGTGTATGGGTGAAAGATTCTCACTATGACACTGAGGAATAAATCACATGCATAGATGAACAGTTGCATATTCCATTAAGTTGTTAATTTATTTTAATATAATTTGTGTCAGTAATGCTTTAATCTGACTTGCATATTATTTAGTGACTACATTTTATTTATTTTTAATGTATTAATCTATTTATTTGCAGAAAGAACGTGACTTAGAACTTGCAGCTCGAATTGGACAGACTTTGCTTGAGAAAAACAAAGATTTAACTGAGCGTAGTGATGAACTCGAGGATCAGCTAGTAAATGCCAATGATAAGGTTCGTAGTTCACCATGACACTGACACTGCTGCGATATGATTGGAGCAGACTTTCCTACTGATCCCCTGAATACAAGCTTAAACTATATATTATGAAGATAATGTAAAACCTTACAAATTCCAATAAGAAAATCTTATGGCATGGAATCTGTTGAGAATTCTATATTATGAGGAATATATCAATTCAGTCATATTTTGCCATAAAATGTATGTAAAAGGACAACTGTATATATATTTGATCTATAAATACTCAACAAATGAGAGCCAATTTTCCTGGATGTTAAAGGAAAGTGCATTTATTACACGATGGTAGTTGAGTATGGAACGGGACAGGTGGTAGCAAAATGGTAGAATGTTGGGAATTCAGGAGGCCCGTCATCAATCATCAGGAGGCCGTCATCAATCTTCACCCTAAACTAACAAGCTGTGACATAAGTGAAAGAATTCTGAAAGTGGCTCTAAACCCCAATTTTTTTTAATGGTATGGGTTCTTATAATCAGCTTTTTCGGGGAAATGATTTCAACTAACTTTCACCTGTTCAGCCAGACACATTGTTGGAAATGACTTATATATTTAATGTATTTCAGGTCAGTCAGCTCCGCCATGATGTGTCTATGAAAGATGAGTTACTTAAGGTCTACTGCCAGGACTATGACACCGATGCCAGCACACCAGGGTTTGTACAACACCTTGTATATCACACTTACCTGGCAACTAATAATATCTGTTTATGGACATTTTTATATATCTTGATTTATGTAACACTTTCTTGACAACTAATAACAACTTTTTAGAAATATTTGTAATTATGAACTCATAGTTTGGACATATTTGTTACTTCAGGTTTTATATAACACTTATCTGACATTGTTTATTGAATATTTATGAATTCAGGTTTTGTATATACCATACTATGTACAACACCCTAACACTAATAGCAACAGTTTATAGAAATGTTTGTAAATTCAGATAGAATTGTACATATATTTATTTATTTGTTCATTGTTGATCCAGAGATTAACATGAAGTACAACAATTCTTTTTGTGTTTACAGTGATGACAAGGGTTTTAACCTCAAACTGGTTAACATTGATGCACTGCAGACGAAAGTTATTAATTTAGAAGAAGATAATCAACAGTTGAAGCTTGAGGTGAGATTTGATATTCAATTAAACAATGAAAAATGTTTTCATTAATATTAGCCTTTCCTATTGCAAGTACGACTTGATATGTACCAAGAATTACGATAATTTTCTCATTTCTATTTTGATACTTACTCCAAAACACTTGGAAGGGACTATTTGACTGAGTATGTTTTGTCGTAAGTATCTCACAGAAACAGAAACTACAGGAGATCCTTTTCTCCTTTTTATTTTATAATTTATTTAAATTTTAGCATCATATTGGATGGCTGTGATATATATATAAATCACAATCTTTACGTAAATTGAAGCTTAAATGACTTACATTCAGTACAATAAATAAGGCCTATATACTCTGTTGCTATGTATTCTTATATATGTGGTAGTTTCTAATCAAAGTTGACAATAGTATATTAAGGAAAGAATTATTGTAAAAATCTCTAATGAACGGCAGTTCTCAATAATTTCTCACCTAAAACGGTCATGGGCACAGTTTTTAAAAGGTTGCATTTTCAAGATTTTTCACAGGAATTACAGTTCATTTCACTATAAATGAATATCTGGCTAATATGTTGTATGTTGTTATTTGCAGAGCAAAAAGCTAAAGTCAGAAACCTGCAACTATGAAGAGAAAGAAAAGAAACTTGTGGAGGATTGTCTGGCACAACTCTGTAGGTATCAGATGACAATTCACACGATACTAGTGATTACGGAAAATATGTCTTGAATGAAATTAATATTCCTAGTTCGAAGCTTCATAAAAGATATGGAACATTAATTTCTTGATGGACATATTTTAAGTAATCACAAGTACTGACTTGTTTCGTCTATTTATTCAATATTTATCACTAATTGAGTAAATTGTAACATCTCTCGTTAAAATGCGATAAATTTGACTGTTCAAGAATAGGTGTTGATCGAAAACTGGGTACCGAAAGATATAGAAATGACCCCAATCAGATCGATGTCATGCTTCACCTGTTGCATCATGCTTTTACTCATGTCAGAATTCATAATATGACACTGGATTACCTAAAACTGTCCAATTGCATCACCGATATTGAGTAAGTCATTAACAAACAAAAATTGTATTTAGTAGTTTTAAAATATGCTTTTCCAAACAAAGTCGAGAGTATAATACACAAACTTTTAGCTGTTAAGTAAATACTAGAATTATGCTATTTAAAAATAGTATTAAAATCTAAATAATATTTTTTTCTTTGGTTGTAGCGGAGGTCAACATACAAGTAGATACATTTGCTGAAGAGTTGGCCAGAAAATCTGACGAGTCAACACATCAAAAAGAGGAGATAACTAATCTGCTCACCAAAGTGGTGGACCAGCAAAAACGTGTCCGATGTGTGAGTAATCTTATTCACGAAGAATGAACATCTATGGATATTTCCTACTCATATTCATATAACCAATGAATATTAATTATTATGCACATGACAACCATCTCAGCTTCCTGGGAAATAAACAGCTGTTGCATATGGGTGAAAGATTCACGCTGCGACATAAAGCAATAACTTGCTCAGTAAACAAGCAATATTATTTCTTAATATTATCAGTTTATGTTGTACCATACACATTACAATGGCCACTCTTAACTGTCATTATTGTTGCGAGTTTTGGCTGTTTCCATTTTTTGGCTTTCAACACTTGACATCCTGTATTTCTCCAGCTGACAGTTGAGAATATGGAGCTTTCCAAACACCTACAAGCATCGCAGGAATCCCAGCGAAAACTAACATCTGAGGTAAGAAAACCACACTTTGAACTAGCAGTCAATTTAACATAAAACAACACAAGGACATTTACTTTTCTGTGTAATATATTTATGTTGGTTGACTACCTGCTGAAGGAAGCCAGAAATGCCATGAATCCATCAGGGAGAAAAAATCCCAATTATTATGTAATAATTGTTTGAATAGTATATTATCAATTTTGTTGGTGGGAACTGCTCATCTGCCCACCACAGAATAACTTTCATTTACACTCTTGGAAGTTATAAAAATAAAAATAATAAAATTCATTCCTGCATGTTATTTATAGACGTTTTTAAGCCTTTTTTTTTTTATAGACGTAATTTCTGATTCCTGTGCAGACAAGGTATCGTAAGACATTACCTACTGTAACCTAAGTTAATTTAGTTGCTGTAGGTATTTAGATTTCCCATTGCCATGTGAACTTGTGTTGTAGCTGGGGTACCGACAGGACCGATATGACGAGCTGCTGGAGGTGCTAGCAGACACACAGGAGGAGATCAAGTGTCTGCGAGGCAAGCAGCGCCCAGGGGTCAGCACTCGACAGTACCTGTCCAGCTCCCTGCTCAGTGTCCCCTCAGACTCCCTGGCCTCGGAGCTGGAGTCCTCGCTCCGCAACGACAATGAATGTCCCAAGGGATTGTCGCCAGCGGAACGCAAGTGAGTGGAGAATTTTTATTTATTTTTTTAACATGAATAGGAACTGTTGCTAACTGAACACACAAGTGTGTGGAGAATATTTTTTATTTTTTAAAGTGTAAAGGGAATGTCGCTTGTTATGATGTTAGCGTGAAATAAAATCTAATATTAGAAATTCAATTTATTTTTTTTGTATGCGTTGCCAGGGAAGAAATCAAGTGTGTTTATTATAAAATTTATTGCAATGTTCAAATCTCTCTTTTTTTTGAATGGAAATAATGTCATTTTACTGAATATACAATAAACTGGTGCAACTGATACTGGAATGTTGCTCACTCAACGTTAATATTAATAAATGAAAGTATTTTATATTACATAATTTATGCTTCTTGACATTTAAAAAAATTAATTCTTTATTTTATCCAGGTTATTTGTTAAACTCATGAGAGTAATTTTTAACAAAACTATGGGGCACTATATAAAATGCTGTATATTGTTATTATTATTATTATTATTATGATTACACACCAATATGTACCTCCACAGAGCCCAGAACTGGAAGATCTTCGAGACAGCCAAAGCAGCTAAGAAGGCGAGTGGCAAGAGAAGTCCTGGCAGCACATCCACCACCTCCCGTAGTGGCGCCGACAGTGACTCCGCTTCCTACCACCGCCACTACACCAACTTCTACTTCTCCGACGCAGACTCCGCTGACGGTTACAGTGCCGACAATGACAGCTGGCAGGGGTGAGTCCACGGTTACATCATGTATTTTTATTATATTTATTTATTTATATTTTATTTTTATTTTTTTTAATTATTTTTTAATTGGGAGTTTAGATACACTTTCAAGATTCTTTCACTTGTATCACGGCTTGTCAGTTTCCGGCAGGAGAAAACCCACAACATCCGTAGTGTTGAATGTTGCAGTAAATCTGTGAGCACCGGCTGGTACTGACAGACCAAGGATGATAGCTGCATTGCTACTGTACAGACATCACATCCTAGCTTACATGCTGTAACATGTAACATCTGATAATGATGTGAACATCTGTTTCCATCCCATTAAATCCAGTGGCCATGTGTCTGCTCAAAGACGAGATAGGAATACCTAAATGCAATGTTTGCTTTACTTATCCTGTAGGATGACATGGTCATGTGAATCGTAACCTTGTAGCTTTGGAAACAGCAGCTTGAGTTATATACTCCCTAGGGAGTTGAGAAGGAACATTGAGTGCACACTGACTGGGGATAATAATGTGACCCTTTGAACATGCCTTAGGTGGTGGATTTGGCACACTATAAGTAGCCATTATTATTATTATTATTATTATTTTATTATTATTTTATTATTATTATTACCTTCATACATATTTTTGACACTGTAAATGTTCCTAGTTTGAAGATTAGTTCTTATAAAAAACTGACATGCCGTGATGTGAGTGAAATAATCTTAAAAGCGACTCTATAAACCCCAATTCAAACCAAAACCAATTATACAAATCCAACCTTCAATTCTTCATGGATCGAGAGATAAAAATAAAATTACCTTCATCAATCAATTATCGTAACATCAATCTATGCAAGCATCTGGCAAGGAAACATGGTCCTATTGAATCCACAATAATAAAAATGTCTAATCAGAGTTCAAAAAATAATATACTAACAATAGTAGTATTAACAATGTAAATAAATAATATGATCAATGAGCACTTGTTTCACCTTCTGAACTCCCTGGGGAGTATACAACCCAAGCAGGCATTCTTCAGCTACTTGTATAACACTTAATGGTTTGGGTGGTATTTACAAAAGAATAAATATATATTAAATGTTAAAAAAAATATATGTATAACATTTGATGACATAATGCTTGTTCCAGTTCTGGCCCCCGTTTCACAACCACATGCTAAATTTAGGAGCTCCTAACTTTATGACCAAGTTTATCACCTAAGTTAAATGCCGATTTAAGAAGGGATACGACTTGTGACGTCGTTGTGAAACACTTGTTACGAGGTGACAACACTTAGGACTGGTTTAGGAGCTCCTAAATAGGAGGCCGTTGTGAAATGGGGGCCTGGTGTTTACAAAAGAACAAATATGAAAAATGTAAATGTTAAAAATATCAATTTTAAAACATGATAAGAGATGATGCTTATTCCAGTTCTGGTATTTACAAAAGAATAAATATATAAAATTTAAATGTTAAAAAATATATATTTTATGAGATGATGCTTGTTCCAGTTCCAACCCAGACCTGGGCCGACCTGGCATCCCCGGGTCCAATGACCTGGAGTCGTCGCTGAAGCGGTTGGCGATGAGGAGGGCCAATGAGCTGAACGAGCGGGACTACTACAGGGAGGAAGATGACAAGAGAAGGCAGCATCGGCACCAGCAGACCAGGTCAGTCCGCAGATACGTGGCTCACCAGCTCCTCCTGGGCTGGCTGTAATAGTGCGCATAAGTGTGTCAAATTCTATTTTTAGACGTATCTGGTTTCAAGATTCTGTTGATAACCTACACGGTGACATGTGCGTGGCTGTTGTTTTATTTACGTACCATACCGATCTATTACGTGTGGACCGTGCTGAACAACATGATTCATCTCCGATTTGAATAGAAATTTAAACACACGATCAGTATTAGCGGCTTATGATTTTATCTGGAGTTTAGTCAACCCAAAGACTAGTGCTTGTGTTTGGCTAACCCAAAGACTAGTGCTTGTGTTTGGCTATCACCAGAACATGGGAGATCTGGGTAATTCGTGGAAATTCTAAAAATATGCGTGACCCACTTACAGCCCCAATGGGCAGGAAAGATTGTGGATGTTCACAAATACTGTAGTCATATTCAGAGCTGCATTTCATGAAAGGGTTGTACTGTAGTCAGAGTGTAAATCAGGGCATGCACCATGCTTTTACTATAATAGGAAATGACGTAAGCATCCATATACGCCCAGACTATTGGTACGACCCGTTCATTAAACGCATACCTGATGCTGAGATCACGAAGGTTTTTATGTACGATTTCATGTTCAAGCTCAAATTTGATATTTGAATTTGTGAACAAAACTTTTAAGCTGAAATCGTACTAGAAATCTCAAAGATGTTGGTATAGGTAGGTGTCAAATCTTTTCTTTTCTTTTTAAAATTTGGGTGACATCCTGTTCTGCATGTTCCAGTACAGCGCCACGCACTCCCGAGAGTCTCCCCTCCCCCGGCAGCGGCCTTTCCTTCCTCTCCTACCCCGGTAGCCACAACAACAATAACAACAGCGCGTACTTCAAGATCCCAGACAAGCTGCAGATTGTCAAGCCTCTGGAAGGTAAATCTCCACTCTGCTCGGGGTAGAAACCCACAGCTGCGTTCAGGAGCAGTAGTGTTTACTAATACAGAAGGGAGAGATTTGGCAGGATGTAAGAAATAGTAAGCAATAGTGGATTTTGTTATTGTTATGCAGTAATCTTCATTCACACAGTCGACACTTATGAATAAAAGATTTCTGCTGCAAATCACACTCTTTAATACAGCTCTTGGTGGACACTCTGATAGGTCTGGCCCCCGAGATTTGCAAACCATTCGAGTACGATTTCATGCTCAAGCATATTTTATATTGGAATTTGTGAATAATACATTGAGTTGAGTATGGATTTACATCTACTAAATCTAACATGTAAATTTAGTTCCAGTATACTAAGCGGTATAGTATTGACTTCCTGGATATTTCAGGCACCCTGAGATTCTAGGTGAATTTGAAGTGCTGTGTCTGATTCAACTATTATGTCATAGGTTCTGTGATACATATCGACCCGAGATTACAAAACCTTTTTGAGTACGATTTCGTGCTCAACTCAAATTCTGTTCACAAATCCTCATGTAAAATTTGAGCTTGAGCAAGAAATCGTACTCAAAGGGTTTCGTAATCTCAGGGCGTTTGATGCTGAGATCTGAGGTGCAGTGTCTGATAGATCTCTTGTGTCGTAGGTTCTGTGACTCTGCGCCAGTGGCAGCAGCTGGCCACTCCAAACCTGGGCGGCATCTTCGAGAACCGGCCCGGAGTTCAGATCAAGGGAGAGAGGAAGCTGGACCTACAGGAGGAGGTGTACAGACTCAGCGACTTCGAGGAGGACGAAGGTATTACTGAATATTACTGAGCATCATGTACCAGAATCACTGACGAGTTACTGAGCATCGTATACCAGAATCACTGACCAGTTACTGAACATCGTGTACCAGAATCACTGACGAGTTACTGAGCAACGTGTACCAGAATCACTGACAAGTTACTGAGCATCGTGTACCAGAATCACTGACCAGTTACTGAGCATCGTGTACCAAAACCACTGACAAGTTACTGAGCATTGTGTACCAGAATCACTGACGAGTTACTGAGCATCGTGTACCAGAATCACTGACGAGTTACTGAGCATCGTGTACCAGAATCACTGATGAGTTACTGAGCATCGTGTACCAGAATCAGTGACGAGTCACTGAGCATCATGTACCAGAATCACTGACGAGTTACTGAGCATCATGTACCAGAATCACTGACGAGTTACTGAGCATCGTGTACCAAAACCACTGACCAGTTACTGAGCATCGTGCATCATTATCATCAATTATATACTGACCATTAGATACTGAATTTAATTGAAAATGTTTTAATTGTCAGATTTCTTCCATGAAATCCTACAATGTTTCATTGTGTCATAACACAGGCATAGCAATTTTCTGCAGAATCGCAGAAATTTGCTGGTTTGTTTATCCAGGGGTAAATTTATTTGCCCTGGATGTGGCTTTGGGGCTGTAGCCCCCAGACTTTAGGCTATGCCAATGAGGGGTCCCTGCTGCCTCATCAACACTTTTCGAACAGATTCTGCCTATTTCCACACATATATCTGGAGCAATACATGGGGACATTAATGGGAACACAATGTCCTCTTCAATCTTTTGTCCATCTTCGTTTTGCTCTTTCTATAGCTTGTGCTATGTCCCTAGGGAAAGAAAAGGTTATTGATGACTAGATCATGTCTCTTGTGTATTGTAGAACTGGATGAATGTCCCAGCAAGCGTTACGAGGAAAGCTCCACGGTGTTCACACTTACAGACTCCATGGTGAAGAACCCCAACGACCATTTCATCCCTGTTCCCATAAGCAGGTAAGAGTCTACCAAGCTTATAGAAACGCTAACACACTTCCTGCAGTTCCTTGCTCAGGATGTTCATTATTGGTTGGATTCAAGCAATGAGTACGACATCTTTAAACTTGTGTTTCAGTGTAAGCAGTCTGAGCACCATAAGCAGCAGTGCAGTCTACCAAACTCCATCCACACCCAGCGAGCCCATCATGTCCTCGCAGAAGGGAAGAGTTGCCTCCCTTAAAGGCAGCAACACTTGCACCTACAGTATGTCTCTGGGACTGGCAGCCATCTTGAATGAGCGTGACCCGGCCAGACAGATTGAACCCGTTCCCGGGACCTGCAGACACAACCAGACCCACCCAGCCCGTCTCCAGTCTATCGTCACGGAAACCCCATTCAGCAGCAGCCTTTCCGTCACTACTGCATCTGCATCTTCGTTACCAGGCACAGCAGCCACACAATCGTCAAGCACAGCATCTACACCAACAGAAGGCGGATTCCTTTTCAAGTTAAAAAACACGGGCCAATCGATTTACAGTTTCCTCGGAGGTGGGAGAAGCGAGGACGATGATTCGTCGTCGTCGGATGCGTCGAGCGCATTGCCGAGATCCTCGACTGGAACAAGTCTCGTTACTGGTGTCGCTGCACCTGCATGTGATGCAACAGCTGCATCGCCAAATGGCAACAATAGCATCGCCAAAACTCTCTTCAACCAGGGTGGCTCAACCGGAGTGTTAGGTGCCCTGACATCTTTCCGACGTGACGGAATCTTGTAATCAATTCAACCAGACAATTTATGTATCGACGTTTATATATTAGCAATGGCCAGAGGCCCTGAAATATTCCAGAAAATATGTAGATCTGTGTATTGACCTGTGTCTTTCAATGTGTGATTCAGTATGCGATATTATTCAGGAAAATGTTTAGAAGATCCCGAGTTTTCGTAAATTTGGAACTGAGGTGTTAGGTCCAGATGGCAAATCAGCTTTCCTATGTGTCTGCTGCCTTCATGGTTGTATGTATCATGCATTGTCCTGAACCATGCTAGGACAATACCACAAGAAGTGTTCACCAGGCTTAGAATTCTATTACTCAGAGGATCAAGCTAGAGACAAGATAGATTATTTTTTCTTTGTGACCATCTCCAAATTGTTGTTAGCATGGTGCATTGGATGCAGTTGTATTTGGTTTGGAAATGCCAATCATATGTCATTGTTTAGGATAGGTCACATTTTCAAAAGAATACAATTTTAAATAATTTTAGGTAAAATAGTTACCATGCATTGAAATGTTCTTTCTATATTTTCAGTTAGTGCGATTTTGTAACCAAAATGTCGGTCACCAACGAAGTAAACAAATAATACTAAATTAATCTTATTCAAATTTACATCAGATTGAAAATAATCGATCACTGCAACTCGGTGTGAAAGCCAACCAAAACCTTTAGTAATACATGTAATGGTAACAATGACTACTATGTTTTGTCATATCTTATGTATTACGATTGGTGCATTGGAGATCTTTTTGAGACTAGTTGCTGTGGCAATTATTAATGGTATGGCCACCATTTTGTCCTCTAATTTTGAATTGCTTTCTGTAAATCGCAAATTGCATATCACATTATGTCATTGCTGGCAATAAGAGTTCTGTGATTGTATGAAAGGTACACATGATGTGAAGGAAGGAAGGAAGGAAGTAAGGAGGACTGATGAATGAAAAGTTGGAATGAGTGATTCTTTGATGGAACATGATGTATTTATAATATAGTAAATTATATCAATGTTAATAAGTCGCAACTTAATAATTGTTCTTTTTAAAAAATGCGTACCTACTTTTCACATACTGACTACGAATTTATTTAAATGTACAACAATATTCTGTCATGGGAGATATTCCATAATGCGTTAGAGCCGATCTTGAAATATATTTGTTTTTATCAAAGCTTTCAATTTCGGAATGGAATTTTAAACTGAAATTATCAAAGTTTTAGAATAGAATAATGTTCAAAAAGAATTGTTTTGTTATTGTTACATGTTTTTTGTTGCTTGGTTTAATTTCCTTTTTTTTTAAGCATGACATATTTTCATGTATTCCAAGTGCTTAATAGATTTTGTTGTGGTGCTAGGAACAATTCTTACCTTTCGTTAACAACACCCTATACTTTCCCTCTACTATTTAGTTGTGGAGAGTAGGCCTGTAGAGGTTAAGGATTTGGGGTCGTACATACCGGTGGAATAATGTATCAAATCTAGATCTGATGTATGTTTCATGTGTTTCTAAGCCATGTTAAAAAATTACCAACAGTCCGACCAACCAAGACTGGCAAGTTTTTGTAGAACTGTCTATCAATAGAGGAAGGACTGGGTAATTTTTTAGTGGGTTTCGTATGCTATTCTATGGGAGTCCTATTAGAATAGCAATTCCTCTTCAAGTATATTGGATTAAAATCTGCATTTGAAATTTTGAAGATGGCTCCATTCTGTAAACATATCCAAATATGTAAGGACAGTGCTGTAATCTTTAATTTCCATTATAACAAAATCTATCAACTTTCTATGTAAAATTTATTCTTAATTTATTAATTTGACTCAGGAATATTTTGAGTACAGATTATCACCAATGATACCAGTGTATATTAAAATACTATACACTTCAAGGTAATAAAGCAATAACCTATTTTAATTTGGTTGACAGCTATGTAAAGTTTTCAGTATTTATTGTTTGTTAAAATCTAAAAATGCATTTTTTACCAATACTATTGTGAACTGGCTTATTTTGTACACAGCTTGTGCAATTAATTACACTTGTACTTCTGTTACTATTTTCTGCTATGCAACTATGTTACTCTGGAATAAATAATGGATTTAGAAAACAGTGTATGAAATAAATGGAATCTGATTTGTTAATAAAAGTGTGATGTTACAAGTGTGTTATGTAAATGTTTGTTATTTGTACATAAAATTTGTAAATAACTGGTTATTGTCACATTTAGTATCACATAAATTATTTGTCCATTTCCCTGATGCTGGCTTTGTTGATTCCACTAAGTCTTTGAGTTGGTAAAATTAACCCAAGTGCAATGTAATTACTATACAGTTTAAGGATGGTATTGTAAGTTAATAGTAACCTATTTTATAAAGCATTTACTGTTTTGAAAGTATATCGAATTTCTATACACCATTCATAAATTATTGTTTATTTACTGCAGTAGCTATGTTGTTTACTGTACTGCTGACTGTTGTATAGCATAATGTGTTTTACATGTTTGCTAAATTTAGAATACCGGTATGAAAATGTGATAAAGAAATACAAATGTTGTCGATGCAATTTGATTTGTACATTTGTTCGATATAATCTTCAAAGGAAATTTTCTGAATATTTATTAGTATGTAAGTTTATTGATACAATTATATTTCTGTTTTAAATGGCAAAGTGTTCATACCAACCAAAAGAATGAGTGAATAAAAACCATTTTAATACTGATATGTCATTTTTATCTTTAATATTGTTTGGTTTGCAACATTTTAGCCCCAATATTAATTTGGGGGTGGGGCGGGAGGTAAAATGATATGTTAAAAAATAAATATACTGTTGTCAAAAAATAAAGGAATACATAATTTAGTAGAAGAGAGACAACCCAAAGAGACTTGCAAGTAATATATAGTATTTTCCATCATGCATTTTATTGCATATATTGTAAATTTTATTAAAATTATTTGACTCACTTTTGACATATTATACAACTTTTATGTTGTAATTAAAACAGAAGTAAACATTTAGACGATCTCTTATACAATTGTATCTAGAGTATATATATGCACTAGTAATAAAAGAAACATTGAGATACATTATAACCCCATCGTACATTGAATGTAGAACTATAGAGAAAATACAGACAAACTGTATGGGAACACT
Organism: Lepetodrilus schrolli; assembly: GCA_032361225.1. NCBI lineage: Eukaryota > Metazoa > Mollusca > Gastropoda > Lepetellida > Lepetodrilidae > Lepetodrilus > Lepetodrilus schrolli. The sequence goes on from JAUTBT010022150.1 coordinate 17,389, forward strand.
TATTCTTATGAATTATTGATGAAAATTGGGTCAGGTAGTGAAGTCATAGGCTGCATTATACTGTTCACATGGATACAACTGTTATTTGAGAAGACAACTTAGTTGGCACAGATTAGAATAGCATATGTGTAAGCCTACCTATATAGATAACGAAAATGTAATCGTCTATCTATAGTAGTTGAGAGAACACATGGTTAAGACCATGGCCAATGATTCCAATATCGGTAACATGGATATATAACAATGATGCCAAATATCGGAAACACAATGAACATGGCTAATATATTATACTAGTCCGACAATCATGCCGACATCTGAAGGTCTATCTCTGCTGAAGACGCCGTTTCTAATCGCGCTATATTTTTCCTAGAGAAATCCAGTTAACATTGATAGATCGGAAGACAAAGGTACCCAGTATACTTCAGGCTTTTAACATTTAACCAAACACTAATTGCTACAAAAGTAAAGTTTCCTCAACGTAAAACATTTCTATCCTATCCTAGGAACAGCATATCACAGGTATTACGTGACATTGTATATTTAATTTAATCAAAAGGTGTTCAAGTCTGGTATAAATTCTGCATCTCGTAATGGTAGGTGAGAATGCTACATATATTATTACTAGAAAACGCATCATAAGATCGATTCACAGAATTTCCTATTTAAAAAAATGACGAGTGATTATGTTTCAGCTGCATTATGGAATGGTAGCCTAGCTGTGACAGTTTTTGTATCATGTTATATAAGGCCCAAGTGCCGTTGCTGGTACCATGGATAAGATATATAAAGCAATGGTAACGCAGACATTGCATTCAGATCTGCAGACTCATTGTCTAAGACGTCGGAGAGATATTTTGCTATTTAATTTTAATTTTTAAGATTTTAAAAATATGTTGAGAAAATAAATGTCTCTACGATGCCTTTGCTATTCCTATGTGCTGATCAATAGACATTTTCGGAATTCCTTGTGAGATTTACAAGCGGGTCTCCGCCGCGGATCTCCGCCACGGAAAACGTAGCCGACCATATGTCTCATGACAATACGCCTGAGTGGATATGATTCCTAATTTCCTACCGTCCTCCGATCTGTCCAACAATTATTAGTATATACTTTTGTTTTAAATGATGTTCTTGTTTGCTTCTATATTCACATGATTCAGAAGTAGCGTAGAATTTAATCAAATGTGGCATGCTGTGATTATCAGCTTCTGAGCATTAGAAAACATAAGCTATATTAATAATAAATATATACCTGATTTATATACATGTTCAAAAGCGCCATATACAAAATAAGAGAAGTATACAATAAAGAAATTGTAATAGTGACATCGAACCGAATTCCGAATACTAGTATAGTTTACCGTACATGTACAATATAGGATATATTTAACTCAATTTAAATCAATAGGGTAATATTCCAAATCTTAACGCCACTTCTGAATACATCCATAATGTTAAAAGTATATATTTTTCACTTTATGGGATTTTGTCTGCTCTTTATTCATTGTTAATTTCAATCAATATAATTATTTGCAAATTCTACATATACGTAACAGTGGCTCCCTGAAATTTCGGTGTGTGGATATTATAAAATGCGATTTCCTGGCATCGGCAAAGATATTGACATCTTCTAGTACCCGTTTTATCACCGGAAATTTTGAAATGTTAGCGTAATGAAAATCGATCTACTGGCATCTGCAGAAAGACGCCTAAGTTACCTATTAGGGTCTGGAGGCGGCTTTCAGAACTTTTCAAATAATACGATTTTCTTTTCATCGACGGATGCTCCTACAATTTTTTAATTTTTTTAATGTAGGCATAATGAAATGCGCTTTCGTGATCTTTGCATGCAGAAAGAAAATGGCATGTTTTGCAGTGGTTGTCTATTGTGATATAAACTATAATTATTCAATATCGTGTGAGTTGGGTCTTGAAATATTGATCCTTGACACTTTGAAGACTAGGTATACATGTATGCATGCTGTTTCCAGTCCTCTAGAGAGAAATTGTCATTTTTGAGCTGACATTACAAAAAATATATACAACCACATTATAGATATTCCCCGTCTTATTATTTAGGATCAGCCCATCAAATAACAATCTGACACGTCTCGTTCCAAAGAAGGTGAGCCACCCGTAAGGGGAGATAATATAATGGTCAAATCTAGGGGGCGCTACATTACATATATCAAAATGGCGAACAGAGGTTCAAGAAACGATCTTTTCCCATCTCATCTGTTTAAATTCGATAACATGTAAGTATTGTTGGAACTGTAGAACGGAAACAACGTGAAGATGAAAAAGCGTGTTTTGAATATATATTCAGGAAATTGTGGATCATGTTTCCTTTCATCGAGATTTAGTTGCCCGATAAGAGCAGGATATAGAAACTGGACCAGTGACGGTGGGATTGTCCACAAAAACATTACGTGTACTGTGTCTGTTTATTTCTTATCTTTAGGTGGTCAAACGTGGAAGATATTAAACATGTTGAATTTATTTATCATTGGGGCATTCTGCTTGTTGAACATGATGTTCTGTTATCGGCAAATAATAGCTAGTTTTAAATTAATATTTCAATCCACATTTTGGAACGTTATATCAGCTGTTGTTCATTGGTAATCAGATGAAAGCTGCTCGCATACATTTCAATCATATTATGTCTACTTAATATATAATTACTGATACCAAATGGAAGTGATTATGTATTAAAATATAGAATTTTTGCAAACTGACTTCTCACCGTGAACGATCCAATAATAGCCATGATGAAATTATCATATATAATTTCACAACAATACAGTGCATATGGTAGTTCCAGATCACAGGTATTCCAGATCACGGGTATTCCGGATCACGCTCTGATTTACTCACTCACAATAATGCGGACAAATTGTCCACTGTTGTTTCTAAAGTTTATGTTGTGTATAAAATCTAGAAACAACAACGGACCCTTCGTCCGAATGATTGTGAGTAGTAAGTGTGAGCGTCATCTGTCACTGTCACATGCATTGTAAGTAACTTACAGACAGCAACTGTATATACAGGTGTTGGTACTAGTGATGTTCATCGACCCAACAATTTAACATCTATTATTGAGGCCAATCATTGATCAACATGATCAATTACCGATATAGTATTGACTGCTGCGTACTGCTAGTTCTATGTACAATAGTCAACTATATGACGAGTAAATAAGTTGATCAATATGTTACATGCTCTTTTATCTAGAATGTAGACGTACAGTTGACCCCCGTTTATCTGGACTTCAGATATCCGGTTCCCTCGTTATCCGGACGCTTTTTACCGGGAACCAATTATCTTCTATATAAAATGACTC
>JAUTBT010022161.1:0-20728 GCA_032361225.1 Lepetodrilus schrolli
CCCGGGGCGGGATTTGAACCTGGAACCTTTGGCTCCGAAGTCCAACTGTTCTACCACTGCGCTACCACCCGCCCGGCAGTGCACTAGCTAGAGAATTGGATATACTTTGTAAACACGAGATACCAACGAGTTGAGTACTCTAAACTGTAAATATGGAAGCTAGCTCAGAAGTAGGAAGTTACGACACTCGTAGCCTTGATCAGTTCTATTTATGGTACTCTAAAATAATTTGGTATCTATACTGACGCCTTAGTGGTCGTAGAAAAGAACATATTAGTTGTATTTTTTTGTGTAATATTGTACTATAAAAACACCCGGTAATGTACGAACGCTAATATTTAACGCTGACTTAACGATAACCCCATTTAACAAGACATACACTATACCTGCACATAAAAACAATAATGTGTCAACTTACATTATGTTGTCCCTATCAGTGGCTCACAGTGATTGCCTACAGAAATAGAAAACAATTGAAATATATATATACACACACACACACACACATGTAATTCTATTATTTAAGGCATTGCATATTATATGTTAATGTTAATTATTTTTGCATCACATATATAGCACTCACACATAAAACTACACATGACAAAACACAAACGAGAGAAATAATGCCATGTTATACTGTGTACTGATATGGCCGATATTAAAATTGTCTATACTTTTCCGTTACTATTTCTTTTATAATCACAATGGTGTACGGTTGTATTGATTTTATTGTACACATATCTGCTATACCATCTTCTAAACAACTTGCCATTATGACGGATGTTAAGTAGTCATGATGACCTGTGTTTCGAGGATGCTGCTACACATGCAGGGGACTTTTGGCAAGTGTTAATTGTAAGGTTGTGATGCTATGTAATAGCACTATGCCTATCAAGGTGTTCAGTTTAAATACCGTTGCTATGGTTGGTATTGAGTCACATGTGCATGTATGCTCTGTGCTAACATTTACGAACAATCGCTTACACAATAATACAACAGATTGTCGTCTGATTCTCCGTGTATTACGTTTTATATACCAACATAAATACTACCTGTAGTACTTACATTGCTTGCCACCCGGCAAACACACAACGCTATTTAACGTTTTTACAACGCCGTGTCAACGTTATAACGTTATTACAACATTGTAATAACTTTATATAACGTTGGGTGTTTGCAGGGCAGGTACATAAACATTTCTCATATTGCCAACGGCTTGATTTCGTGTCAATCTATACTATCATATGAATAGCAATCGCTCGAGGCAGTTACACAGCCATACACCATATTGCCATGATTATCGATGTAGCAGGCTCTATAATTGCCAAGGTATCATTGCTCGAAGCTCTCGTGTTCATTATAAGACCATAGCGTTCTAGTAAGTGCCTGACCGCGATGTATAAGAGATCGCTGCGAGAGCGCTATTGTCTCGTAGTAGGTACGAGAGCTTCGAAAAACTGTCTGACGGGCACCAATGGCATCCAGGTTACACAACCTTACAACATACCGAATGTGCCCCTACGCTGTACCACACTACCCCTTGTTCCGAGTTCGCATTGAAACAAATTGCATGTCTACATACCAGCGACCACGACGAACCATTTCCTGAACTGTGTAACCATACTAAAACCATTTCTAGGTAGAAATGCATTGGATGCTACTTTAAGCCACTGTTTCCCCATTACCACGCCAACGAAAGTTCGTCAAGGAGTCGAAGAGGTTGTTCTCATTTAGACATGGGCATACATTTAATAAAGGTATTTCTTTACACTGCTCGACCCAATCAATGACGATTATTGACCGACCTTTAACTTTATTAAAGTTTCCCTTGTAATTGTCCGTACCAATTCACCTAGATTTAATGACTTTCGTTTCCTTGCTAGTTGGGATGACCTGAAGTACTGTGGTACTAATCTCACATCGTTAAAGCAAATTACGGATTCGTAACCTTCTATTTAGTTTTCTCCTTATTCTTTAAATGAAATGACATTTGTATTGATTAGTTTTACTTTTCAAATAGAACAGGTCGCCTCTGTTTAGACATTAGAGCCTCCACCCCAGGGCTACTGATAGATTTTCGTTACATGACATTGATGCGTGTATGTAAAATATAGAATTATCGTAAAGTATCGTAATGCTTTAAAGAATGTTTAAAGAGAGTTACATTATAACTTATTTCTAACATTTGCGTTATAAAATCAATAAAAAGATTTATATTCAGAGGTACAATATGCGCCACACATACTATAGTTATAAACAAATTGCGTTTCATAGCTAATTTAGTTTAGGTATTTAGGTATTATAGCTATCCGTATAACAACCATGTATTGATAGGAATATGTTAAATACACGTGCAACCTCTTCCATGTGCTTACTTGGTCCAGAGCCAATTTTACATGTTTTCACGGGTTGTGAAGATCATTAAAAAATAATAATATACATCATTTCTCAATATACTCATGTACAGCATACTCAAGTGCAAATATCATTCCTTAGAAAACACGCGCGCGCGCGCACACACACACACACACACACACACACACACACACACAGACATACACAGACAGACATACATACACACACAGACAGACACACAGACACACACACACACACACACATTACTGGTATTTTTTCTTAGCATGTGCACTGATTCCTCTAATATGTATCATCTCCAATTACAAATGCATGTTTGATTCCTTTTCATTGATTGTTGATGTTGTTATTTATTTATTTATAAATTATCGTGGTACAGTTATATTTATGTTTTGTGTACAATTGCGAGAACAACAGATTCACGTGGTATTATGTTTGCATATCCATCGCAATCCTATTCTCTAAAACCCGATACCATTCTCCTTGGGGTTTTTTCAAGATCGCTTTTGACACAAGTCGGGTGTTGTACGCTACGTGAATCTGTATTTTCCAAAACTGTATACTTTGTTGTTTCTGGTGTTTTACGTACGTTATTGTGTTCGTTATTTTCAATATTGTTTCAGCATTCACGTCGTCTAAACCGGGGTCCAGACGTACTAATAGTAACCACTATTGCGGTATGTTAACACTACCTCATAAACTGCTTAAAAGCATGGCGTGCTACCCCATTTAACACACATACTAGTACTTTTTATTTGAAGTGCTATTTGCGAACAGCCATAAAATACATGTGTATAATCTTTGAATACGCTGAATGTGCTGTAGTCTGTCTACCGTATAATTGGAAATCTCAAGAAAGCACATTCTTTGGAAGTTGCGCAGTATATACGTCATGGTGCATTCTGTCTCATTTCCCTTCAATGTCCAATCAGCGGACGCATTGCGATCGTTACCGCGTGTTTTAAAAACTCTGGACGACTTCTCAAAACATATTGCAGCTTTTATCTAAGAATGTGTATGCACCCAAACATGCAATATCTTTGCACTCTTTAATGTAAATGCATTTTAAAAGTTTTATATCAAATCATTCTCTGTCAAATTTCTACAGCTCAAAGCTGAAGATAACTTATTATTTTTCTTTATATACACCGACCACGATCATGAAGCATCCAGAAATATTTGCATTCAAGTACCGGGCATAATCTAGGTAAAATTATGGTGTCGTAAAATCATTGTCATTATGGAGTAAACGATGTTTTGATTCATACAGGAGAAACCGTATATCATGGAAAAGCAGCGTAAAACAGCTGACGGCCAAGAATACGAAGGCTTCTGTATCGACCTGTTAGAAGAGTTGGCGAAGATAGTGGGATTTCGTTACAAAATAAAACTAGTGGCAGATGGAAGTTATGGGGCCCCAAATGAGAAGAATGAATGGAATGGTATGGTGGGGGAGCTTATAAACAGGGTACGTGCTCGCTACATTACTTGATTTACGGCATGGTGATCATCAAAGAAATATGTTCAGAATATATTTAGAACAATATTAAAATTTAAGCTCTATCTAATAGGAATATTCTAATATTTGTAATTACATGTCTATTAGTTGTTATTATGTTCATAACATACTTAATAGTATGTACTATTTGCATATGTAACAATGGAGAGAAAAAAAATAAAAGGGGAGAAAAAATATTCTAATACTTGCAACAATCAATAAAAATACTTCAATATTGGGAAAATAGCTTTTACGAAATGCATTGGAGAAATGCATTGGGCAGTTTAATATTTATTATTTGTTAGATTAAATTATTAGCAATAGTTCTTGTGGCTACGAATTATCAAAGTTTGGCATCATACAATTCTCCTGATTATGAAATGAAAGAACTGGAGAAAATAGAAAATGCGCCTTTTTGTTCTATTCTGTAAGAGTACTATTAGTGAGTACAAAATGAATGTTTTATTTAGCCAATATGCGTTAGCTTACTGCCATTATAATTAAAGCAGACATATTACGGAATTGCTGATATATTCTTTTTTAGAACGTTCATTGTTAGATCAATTTAGGAAGGGAAATACTACTCCTAAAGCTAAGATGATAATGCCAAAATTCATGAGCTGTATTAATAAACTATAATATATTTCTATTTTCAGAGAGCCGATTTAGCGGTTGCGCCATTGACAATCAACTATGTCCGAGAACAAGTGATAGACTTTACAAAACCGTTCCTAAACTTAGGAATTACAATATTGTTCAAAGTGCCAAAACGGGAAAAACCGGGACTATTTTCTTTCCTGAATCCTCTTGCTATCGAGATCTGGCTCTATGTGATTGGGGCCTACTTTACCGTCAGTTTCACCATATTCATTCTCGCCAGATTCAGTCCATATGAATGGTACAACGCCCACCCCTGCAATCCCGACACAGACACAGTTCAGAATACGTTCACATTATCAAACAGTTTCTGGTTCACTGTAGGAACTCTCATGCAACAGGGGTCAGATGTCAATCCGCGGGCCGTGTCCACTCGGATTGTAGGGGGTATCTGGTGGTTCTTCACATTAATCATCATATCATCGTATACGGCCAATTTGGCCGCTTTTCTCACTGTGGAGAGAATGGTGTCTCCCATTGAGAGTGCAGAGGATCTCGCCAAACAGACTGATATCTCATACGGGACATTAGCTAGTGGCTCTACGATGCAGTTTTTCAGGGTAAGTATGTTCGAAGTTGACCAGTCAGTGTTGAAAAACGCCAGTGCACACATGCATGGACGCGCGCACGCACGCATTCACGTACACACATAATTGACGATAAATTAGAATATGATTTGAATTTTCAATAAAGAAGAAAGAAACAACAGTAAAAACACAATTAAACACACACACCCACAACAATTGTATACGTAAGAGGTATAAGGTATATTCACACTAAATACATACATAAAATAGAATATACACAAGTTTGAAACGAGTTAATTACGGTATAATGCTATACAGGTATCGTCTTTGCCTTGTTTACATTTTTGTGGTCTTAAACATAATAGAAAACATCCCATTTGCAACATTCACCAATACAACATGTGAACACTAACCTTTTAAGAACACTACTTTGGCTAGTTCCAAAGAAATAATGAGAAAACATCTCTCCCCCCCCCCCCCCGCCCCCCGTTTAAAAAAATAAAATAAATAACGCCATTATTTCCAAATTCGACATCTACAAGTTTGTGCCAGCGAATTATAAACATTATTGATTACAATTTGAACTTCCTTGACAGATCAATTTAGTTTTTTTCTCAATTTTTAGACCCGCAATAATTTTGTTTTAACACTCCCAATCTGAGAAGTCTACGTAGCCAATGGAGCACACGTTTGAAAGTATAGTTTTTGACGATCCAAGGAAATTGCCAGAAGCAATGGATTTCAAATCAGTGCCAGGCACAGGCCATTCACGCACGATCGGGTTTTGTCCAAATTTGTCAAGGACGGTTAATCGGCCCTCATGGTTTGATACTCTCCAAGAGTAGCTAATTTGATTTGAGAGGCCTCTGGGCGGAATTATTGGCATTTTAAAACAAAGACACACATTTCGGCGCGGTTCCAATGCCATAAACATCGAGATAATTGACAAATATTATGAGCTTCTTGACTGTAATTGGATAAATGACGAGAGCTTGAAAAAGCCGCGATGAAAGCTGGACAATAAGAAGACTGAGACTTCTCGACGAGATTTGAGGTGGGAATTGTACTCTTCCCATTACATTGTCCTGTGGTTGCATCAGGTCGAAGCTTTACGTCACGTTATATGCGTACACACTCCACGGTCGTCTTCATAACAGAATTACTTAAATTGAATTCATCACGTTAATTCGTCGCGGTTCCTTCCATTAAACTAGACTTTCCTCAACACGTGACATTTCCAGATGAAACCTTGTGAATTTTCTATTCTTTTTTTTGCTCTCTCTTCCTTCTGATGCTGTGCAAGTGCTAAAGACTACTATATCGATTACTATTACTTGCTTAAATACATTTATCCCTCTAGTTTGAAAAATTAAAAACAGTATAAACAGTCTTCGTAGCGTAAATGGTTTATGCAAACGAAAGGGTACTTTGACACTAACCAAGTCGCATATATTTGGCGGTCACCCACCTCTACAATACGTGTTCATTTGTATTGCTAGAGAAGTCGCACATCTCTGCAATAAACTAAATACCGGTAGCTGAAAACCGCACAAAGCACAGACATTATTTCATGGTATTCTAGTATATGTTTTAACAATAGAAATTCTGGAATTCTCACCACCGACATTACCAGGAATTGAACTACTTACTCATGATCCAGCTTTGTTAAGGCAATTATAGACTAAGCGATCTTTATCGTCGCAACAAATGTTTCCATAAGTTTCGGCAACATTTGTCTCTGCAACACTTTGCTATACATTATATGAGACCGTATACGGAATAGAACATGTTCCTATTCAAGGCGATCTCAATTTCGTCGTCGCAACACATGGGAGACAAGCGACTTTTCGCATAGTCTATAATGGCCTTTTATTTTTGAAGTAAATTCTTCAATATTGACATCATTGTGACTTACACTAGTCTACTAGTAGTTCACGAACTGTAGGTTCTAGGGAAGTCAGACCTTCATTTAAAGGCATACAATCACGGGTTTGTATACATTCAAGGTCAAACGTATTTAAGCATGAAAGTATGTACATGTGATGTGTCTACACCAGTATATTGGGAAACCAGTAAAATTTTCCGCATATTCTACTGGTTTTCAATATTTCATATTTTATTATTTTAAAGATATTTATAGTATATGTAGCTTTAATGGTACCAGTGGTCGTGACATGTTATTTTGATCGTGTTTAATTATTAGAGTTATCCCCCTTAGTCTATTAGAGTATAGAGCATTGAGATATTGCTGTACATTACGAACTGATTATTCAGGTTTTACCGAAAATGTAAACTGCAAAGGAATGTTACAGCGGTGAAAATATATTTGGAGGTACAAAGGCGATTATATGTATGCTAAGTGCATCCACTTTGCATTTTTAACTCCACTTGGGTCCAAAACGACAACTTATTCAATGATTGTATGCCTTTAATAATCGAAAGCACTGAGTCGTCTTGGAAGGAATACACGCGCGCGCGCACGCACACACACACACACACGCAAGGAGATGGAAATGGTAATATTACTGTGTTAAGCTGCGGTTGAGGTGTGAGAGACATCCATCTGCGGAGACGGAAATGCCCTGTAACTCACAAACCGTCTTCAGATGGAGTCATCCGGGAAATGAAACAGAGTCTTTTTATGATTGCTCTGTGGATCATTTGCACAGGCGATGGGTGGTAAACGTCACATCGTTAGCGGAACCCGTTGCAATGGTCGTTTACGACTAACTAGTTTCGCGTCACGTAGCATTGTAGGCTCCGAACCGTTTCTACTTCGGTTATGGACAATAGCATCTCGAAATCAGAATCATTTGCAGTGTCTTAAGGATTGATTTTAACGGAAATATACGTCCTTTAAAAAAATTAGACTAAATAGCTGGAAGCTACGATTTCCGTCTCTAGCAGATAGTGTATACATACATTAACGGAAACGGAAACTGCTAACCGGAAACTGAAACCACGCATTCCCTTTATTAGACACAATAATTTGTTTCGTAACGTTTAAAATAATTATTCATTTATCACTTTATGTTCTTTTGTATGCCAAACATGGTGAAGACATTAACTCATACGAATACTAGTATAGTATTGTGCATAAGACATTTGGGTACAAGTAACAACTTTAAAACTTTAAAACTTTTCCGCCCCAGATGTAAGCGATGTAATCCATGTATATAGCTAGTGCCAATAGAACTCGCTCAGACGTTGACATTGTGGTGTGAAGCTAATCCTTTCCCGCCGTGAGTGTTCTGTAACGATGATGTTCCAAAAGACTGTTAACATCAAACGTTCACCGGACATTAGGTATATTGAAACCTCACCAGTATAATCTCTCCTCCGACAACAACAAAAACGACTATCTTTCCAGCTCAATGTTTGATTACAATCTCAGTTCGTTTTAGTAGGAACGATTCCCATTTTTTTCACTGATTGCAATCGGTAATGCGCACCCTCTTTTGTCTGTAGTATTCCATGCGTTTCCCAGACATCACCCCGGGCCATGAGCCATCAATTTGGTCAGCGACGGAACTCAAGAACAAACCGAAGATTGCTAATTGACCATTCGAAGCATTAAATGTTCCAATTGCTATTGGTGCAGATTTCCCCTATGGTTGGCCATGCGTGGGAGTTCGTGTACACGTCCATACGTACTGAAGGATGACATCCTGGCACTTTACTGTAATTCATTATAGGAAACCGTATATGTTACATATTACTTTAGATGAATTCCTACAGACACATTCAAATGATAAAGCTATGCCTCCACGAAACTAGTTTAACGTTATACTGTACAATACGTTTTAGAATACATCTTATTGTTATTCCACTTAATGTGTCATTATCACAATAGTCTAATAGATATACTCGATACTGACATTGTAAGGTTGACGAAGTGCGATTTATCTGACACTATTAACATATTGATTTTAGGATCATCTTTATTCCACTACATTTATCTTTCACGAGGTCGTTTTACCAAATGAGTCATCAGAAAAGAACAGAACAGCACAGCACAGAAACTTTATCCATTCAATGTCATTTATATTTGATTTCAACATTATTTTCTGGACATATTAAAATCAATATAATGAGACAATTCTGAAAACACTTACCATTGTCTTCTTATTTACCGCATAATATTGTAAGTTATTCATAGTGATAAATTATATACAAACGTAGAAAAATATAATAGTATTTTGTCCATTTAATACATGGACTATGATGGTCATAAGAATACGTTAGCATCTCATAAGTTAATTGTTCTTCAATGATCATTGAAACCACCTATTGAATAATATACGCTTGTGTATATCGCCTATATACCTATTATCTATTTGCAGACGGTTTTCAACTCTTGCACTAATTGACAAAGATAACTGACAAGAATTTGCCGTCAGGATATATAAAAAGCTAAACCTAATCGGAGGTTATCTGATCCGCTCAGGACCTTGCGTTTAAAGGTCACGTGACCGGATATGCAAATGAGCCGATGCAATCAGACGGCTGCCGCAACATTCACGAGGGACCATGCAACTTCTATCACCTATAAGTCCGAACTGACCACGTGGTTGTCAGGTCGTGACGACCAGCTTGATCCCGGATTAATTACTTTTAAAATATGAATGAAAACAACCTGAAAGAGGATATCCAGTGTATATGAACGTCAATTTATGCAATGCATTCCAAACTTTCATGCACTCTTGAATACGTCGAATAGAACGAGATAAATATATATGAGTGAAAACATCGTGAAAGAAGATATCCAGTGTATATGGACGCCAATTCAACCAATTCCAAACTTTCAAGATTAACAGCTACATGGGTGGGTCATGCACTCTTGAACAAGTCGAATATGATGCGATGAATACGAAATATATGTGTTGAAAAAAACGCACACTATTATCAAATTCCAATTCCAAACTTTCAATAATAACAGTTACATGGGTAGGGTCATGCATGCATTTGTAAAGAAGTCGAATAGGATCTCGAGAATACCAACTATCAATGTGTGGAACACGTACACTATTATTAAACATAAACATACACCGTTAATCTATCAACATGTACATATACAAATACATACGATTATCATTCATCAAACTAGTTCCAGTTGGTCACTGATCACAAGGTGTATTGTACATGCACACGTGTATATTTTGTAAATGCTTGTCCTTAAACAAGCCACGAAAGTAATGCACTAATTTAAACTGGTATGTTAAATGTTTTATAAAGTTGTTTGGCTGTAATGAGATCCATTGCTTTATGTATGTGAAGGTTTTTCACATATATTATAGTATTGACAAGGCATTTACTATGCAACACTCCCTCAACATAGTCCTAAAATATTTTCAAATATGTGAATAAAAAAACGAAGATACAAAAAATATATACAAAATAAAAAAAATAGCAACGTGATATGTGTATTTTTTTATAGGAATTTTCTAGTTCCGTTACTCCTCAAATATTGTCAACGGTGTTCCTTTCTATTGCAGGACTCAAAAATTGATACATACAAACGAATGTGGGCTTTCATGAAGAAGAAGGAGAAACCGACGGTCTTTATGAAGTCGTACATCGAGGGCATAGCCAGGGTGATGCAGGGAGGCTATGCCTTCTTGTCAGAGTCCACCATGATAGACTTTATCACTCAGAGAGAGTGCGAGCTTATGCAAGTCGGTGGTCTTTTGGACTCGAAAGGCTACGGCATAGGGACACCCAACAGTAAGTTGTATTTTATATATTGTATATTATTTTTCAAATTGGGATTTAGAAGCGTTTTAAAGATTAGTTCATAAATGTAGCTTTATATTATTTTAACAACTAAGAATTTCAAAACGTCCACAGACTTCTGGTACTCTTGAAGAACCTGCAGATGCATTGGAATACGAATGGCTCCAGGCCCCGATTTCTCGAAACAAACTTGAGTATGAGATTTTCCTCAGCTGAGATTTATACCATTGACTCAGTGATGTAACTTGATTAAAAACTCAAACCCAGTTGAGATTTTTCTCAAAGTACAGCATTGAGTCAGTGGGAGAAATCTCAGCTGGGCAAAATCTAAAACACTAAATCTAAATCTAAACAGTTTGTTTCGAGAAATCGGGGCCAGATTCCTTAAGTCTTCCGAAATATGTGATACATCTTCTCCACAGTATATATCTGCTGCCCCTTCATATATTTTGTTGAGTATATAAGAGTGAGTGGGCGAAATAATGCTTATCGCCGCTAGGTGATTTCGTTTACCATAAAGCGACATTTGTGTAGACAATATTATATTCAAAAGCCATGATGCATGCACTACAGATACTTTATAACAGGACATTAATCTGACTGTAAATTAATGTCAGGAATAATTAGTTTAAATTAGAAATAAATGTGATTAGATGAACTTAAAACATTGATTACAACGTTAAACACCTATTGGTATATTCATCTATTGCTAAATGTTCCAGTTTGGATAGAACTCGATTTATTATCGCACACACACACACACACACACACACACACACACACACACACACACACATACACACACACGCACGCGCACACAAACTCGTGAACTATAGAATACAACATAACAACCTTCATGAGGACCAATAAACAGGCAATTTTCGGATACGTTAAAGTACATTTTATTAAACACACTTCGTCATTTCCAACCATGAATACATATCAAATAGCAAATATTATGCATTCAGTAATACACCGGAGACGAGCACGCCTTTGGCATCAGTCCAACATATGCTTTAACAATGTCAGTATCTTCACTGTCGAGTATTACTCATACTTCTACCATGGGTGTAGGTGTATGCATTATCGGCAGTTTGGCTCCCCACACTCGACGCTGGTTACAATATATTGGACACTGCGTAACGAGGTATAGATTTTAACGTCAAAAATCGAAATGGTATTGCACTGTTCCTCTCATTAATCGCCATTGTCCTGAACAATCTGGGTTCAAAACGATGCACTCAGTGGGTGACTTCTATGCTCTGTAAGACTAGGGTTCCGTTTCTCGAACTGTCGTATCTACTAAAAGATAATAGGTTATAAATCACCAAATAAATTCTCATAGGCGACAGTGTTAACATATTTAAGTAGAACTATTGGACCATTGAGTCAAATACCAGCAGACATACCTGTTTGTATAGTTCACTTTCTCAGTGCAATAGAAATCAAACAATATACACACGTTAATCACTTCAAACATAGCAGACAGGAAGTGACCTGACGTCACTAGTAATATATCTGCACAGAATCTGCCCAGTTAAATTAAACCAAGCTGTCATTCAACTCGTGGCCTTACAAATGTAAGAAATTAGCATTCTTGGTAATAAAACTGAACTTATTTGAAGTGCTAGATGTACTTGTAAAATAAAGTGGAATTACCATTTATAACTCGCCTGTAAATCATACATATTCTGAACTGACTTGGGTACGACACATTTTCGTGACGACAAATTCCAACATATTAGAGGTATATAACCTATAGCTCTCAAGTTGGAGAATGGTATATTTATAATTTTGTAAACCTGTCAATATGATGGACAGGATGATACTATTCCAAGATATTCTCATCTACCCTCATAGACAGAATCGCATACTCCATAGCGTTCCTTTAGTATACTCATCGTTCGTCCGATAATATTTTCCATATATAGGTACCAGACATATTGTTTTTCTCAGAGAGTTATGATCACACCGAAAATCTTAAAAATAAAGATTACTCTAACAATGCCTACCTATTATAAACAGTTATAAACAACCACATTATCTCCAAAATCATTATAAACACTAACCGCAGGTACACAATTGTGTATACTTTGATATTGATTTAACATTACCTATAAATGTTTCTAGAGTAAAACGTAAAATAAACCGGCGCGAAATTGGAATGCACTAGGCGTAGAGAAACCTGTCTGCACCTTGCTCATTAATTGTGTATTTATCAGTGTTCAGACATACAAATGGTGTCCACTGTAAGTGTGGTTGTTTCAGCATGGCTCTGATCGTCCCGCGATCGCGATCGCGATCGTCCCGTCGATCAATGGTAGTCAGTAAGTTTCGGGGCTGTTGTAGAACATATCCTCGACAGGGTGCTCCCAGCGCGAACTTTTTCTACTAACTCGGAGTAATATGCAAATAGGGGGTCACGTGAGGTGAATGTGATTATGTCTCTCCTCGGCCGTTAACGATGGGATTGGAGGTTAAACTGTCTATAATATCGATCGGAGGCTAATTGATAACTCTATGTATTTACCATGCGTTTCGATTAACATCTATCAGTAAGCGTGTGTTTGACCATTAACCTAATTACTACATTGACACAGATAGTGAAATGGGGCAGTTGGTTGCAACAGTAGGTTTGCTTCATAAGGTAAGATGGTATCGTTGCCACGTGTGTTTGTTTTTCAGGCATTATAAGCTACTACGGAGCCATGCTTTGGGACAAGCAGATATTTCTATATCGCAGCTGTATTGCATACACATTGTCCTACTTTACAATGCATTAGTACAATGTACAGTACCAAACTAAAACTTTAACAAAGCAATACATGTATGCCTATTTCCAAAATACAATGCAACATTTATATAATGAACTTTGGAAATTAGCTATGCTTTATGTCATACGAAGTAATATTGAATACTAATTATATTAATATAGTTATTTACAATACAGCTGTCCAATGCACACTACCACACCGAAAGAAATATATGCTGGCATATTCCCCAAATACAATGCAACATTTATACGAATCAAAATAATCGGATGAACTTTAGAAATGAGCTACTATGCTATATGTTATACATGTATACGGAGTACTAATTGCATTGCTGACAAACTACTAATACTATAATAGCGGAAAGAAATTAATATCCCAAAAGTGTTACATTGAGAAATGACATGTACCGTGTACCATGAAGACTTGACAAGGAAACCTAACGAAAACATGAAATACTATTTACAAGTTACTTTCTGCTTAGTTTCCTGTGCACGTCTTCTACACGGGAACTCGGGCAACTACCTGCTACAAGATCGTGCTTTTTAGGCTCCGTTAAGATTCCTTATTGAAAAAATTATATTTTCTTTGCATCCATATAACCTTGCAATGATTGCGAAGCGTGTTATAATTACGCTGACATACGACCGTATGGCTGGAGATGTCTCACTACTTAACGATGTGTTAAACTAATACAATTACAAAGCTTCTATGATGCCTCTACGTTAGTAGTCATTTTACGATGGCGCTCTTGTCCTTTTTAATTATTTCTGTATCCAATGCAGTTGTCACCAGCACCGGAGAGGTGCGATCGTATGTAGGCGCACACCACCAAATCTACGATCTCTTGGGAATGGACAAATTCAAAAGCATAAAAAGCGGCAATATTTGAAGTCTTCATACCCACGCCTACATATTTAAAGACCCAATATTCCTCGGTATGAGATTCCCAGCTGACTCGTTCAGGTGTTCCTGATGAGAAAATTCAATTTGAAAGGTGTTTCAAAGAATATTATTTGTAATAATGGTGCAAAAACCGATTAATGTCTTGGGACGTACTTTACTTGGACGTTCCCACAAGGCGATAATCTCGCTTTCATAGCAGTACATAGCTGGTTTTTGCCTGTCCATTATTTTGTTAGTAAGATAGATGGCGTGATTAGTACTACTACGGCTACCCAATCTCTTCTAAATACCAAAGCTAATGAATTTAGTAACCCAGTGTTCCAGTTTCTTTAGAACCTCTTTAAGCGTATTATACATGTTTCTAGAATGATGATGTATTTCTGAACGTTGTATATGTCATTGATATTTGGCCATGTTATACAAGTATGCTAGGGAATTACTGAAGATATGTTAGTACATAATTGAAATGTGTTATAGTGTTCGTATAGTATCAAAATGTTAATTGTTCTCATTCAATTTTATGGGTCGAATTATTCAAATTAAGCAAATGTCATGTGTAAATCACGAAATTAGACCAAATGAAATTCAATATAATCTAAATGTAATATACGTGAAAGAATACGTTTTGCTGGCGTGAACAATATTGCATTTATGTTCCCATTTACTGCGCTAGAAGATTAACATTCACAATTCCACCTCATTCTACCGGGTTAAACATTTGTCCAGCATAGATATTAAGATATCGCATACGATTCTACCTCTAGTGCTCCAGTCTCGCAAACATACGCTAAAGTCGTCTCCGTATAACACAACCTCTCTGCGTAGAATGCCAAGCCCAGCTGGCAGCTCCGTCTACCGGTCAAACGTGGCATGTATCTCCCATCGTTGTCTGAGGTCGCAATTTCCATTATTGCAAATTTGCAGCAGCAGTGGGTAACAATTACGTCTGAGTCTCGATCACGTCGACGCGGAAGCTCCGGCTTCGCTTCTTCAAGTGTCTAAGCCTAGTATTCCAGTAATTAGTTTATCGTGAAATGAGCGAGAAACAAAGGTCGATAATTGGAGGATTTTCTCATTTATCGAGCCTCTTCGGACACCCAGATTACCTTCCAATTCAGTTGTGGGGTCGCTTATTCTTTTAGCTCTGCAGCTCCAACAATTAAATGAAGAGGGCACCTACGTTGCGCGCATAGTCAATAACTAATATTCATTGCCCAATATATCTTCTCAGATCCTGGGATAACGATACATTTGTAAAGGTCAATGCAAATCCGTTCCACATTCAAGATTACGATGAAAGGCCTGGTTGTTTTTGTCATTTGATTAGTAATGTTAATGAACGAATCACTTTACCGTAGCTTGGAAATCCGGATAGAAAAAGTAGATGGAAGAGAAACACGGCGGCCTTTACTGTTCCAGTGATGAAAGGAATTACGCGAAATTCTGAAATTAATATCGGCATCATCAAACCGTATTATTTGTAAATGGATATGAACATGTAACATCTAAGCGAACACGACGAGGACGCTATTTTCTAAAATGCCGTATATACATGTTATGAAGGAGTCACGGTGAACTAGACAATATGAAAATCTGCACAATGTATAGCTCATCCCGACCAAAGTGCATCTTAAGAGTCTTCCAACTCGATTAATTGAAATAACATCTCTAAATGGAATCGTTTGTTGCCTCTAGCATTTAAACAGACCCAAGTAAAACGAGGTGCGGGGTCATGCGAAACAGAAACGTTCATATTGAAGCACAATCTGCAACTACGAATATCGTTCTATCCAGTTTGCGTTGTAGTAATACATCTATAAACCTCGCGGTTGGTATTGATAAAGCATGTAAGAATTTCCGAACAGAAAATATCTTCAAATTTCGTGGAAGATTCTTAGCTAAATATTCCATATAGAAAACCTGAGAGTATTGTATTATCAGTTTTAGATCTTAGAGCAACTTTTTTTTAAAATATTTTAATTGAGGTTTTGATCCGCTTTAAATAGTATTGTTACGGTTGAAACAACTGTTGAATCAGTTTCACATTATGTAAATGTGCAAGAAATTAGGGTACATTGGTCGATTCGGTCTGAAATCTTTGCACTTGTTTAATGCGCATCAATTAAACGCGACCACATGCCGGTCGCATTGTTCGTATTAATATCATACCCGCATTAATTTCGTGATTTACACTATGTCGTAGTAATACAGGCCGGACTAGCCTTTGTACTAATCTTCTTGTAGCATTATTATAACAGCGTATGTTAAAAATATAGCATGGCTCGACAGTATATAGCAGGAGGAAACCTACTATTCTAGTAACACTAAGTATTGCTGTAAACATGCGAGCATGGGATGGTACTGACGAAAAAATTATAATAACTACACTGCGTCAGCACATTCTATAGTGATCGCTTAGAAATGACAAACCACCGCGAATATTGACGCCCGGTCCCTAGGGCTGTTTAAAACGCAAATTATTTCAGAACACCCTCAAACGTAGGAGTAACAATAAACACCTCTAAGATACAATAAGATACATATACAACAATTTTAAAAGAGAATAAAGTAGAAAAAAGAAGTAAACTAGAAATTATATTCTCATGTTTTATACATACAAGTCCACAGAACGATCGTAGCGATACCAGTCGTAGCTCTGAACATGTACTATTATAAGTTACGACTCATGTACCACTACCTTCGGTCAGTGGAACAGACACTGCGAAACATGTTCGGTTTCCGGGTCAGGACACCTACACCTAAAGTGGATGCTCAAAAATAAACCAGGACACAGGAGGTGAAAGTGTCCACCTAACACTGTTTTTCTTTTGCTGTGAGAGGACCTTATTTCATGATAACAATTTCAGATTCCGCGTACCGTGACAAGCTCTCCATGGCCATTCTGGAACTCCAGGAGAACGGGCGGATCCAGATGCTGTACAACAAGTGGTGGAAGAGCACGGGGACGTGTATGCGAGAGGAGAACAAGGACTCCAAGGCCAATGCTCTGGGAGTCGAGAACGTTGGAGGGATCTTCGTGGTGCTGCTGGTGGGGCTTGCTCTGGCAGTGGTGGTGGCAATCTGTGAGTTCATCTACAAGTCCAAGAAGAGGGCGAGAGAAGACAACAGCGCAAAGAAGGTACTTGCAGCTATTATATACGTGTACATGATCACATGACGTCGCTGAGTGTGTTGTGTAATGGTTCATTGTATTGTATCAGTGGATAATATACTAACATTCAGGTATCTTGAGTGACTTACCGTTTTTTAATTAATCACTTCTTGAATCAAGTTTCTAAGAAATTTGGTTAATTAAAGATATTTAATAGTTGCAGTTGTTAAATTAATCAAAATAAATAGTTAATAGAACTTCCGGTTTCCCTTATGTCATACTACTAATTTAGTAAATTAGCATTTCAACTCCAAGGAATCGATTCGTCTAAATTGCCTCCCTTATGCATGAAAATATTGAGTGATCAGAACTAATATTTTTTAATTTTGCAAATATGGATTCACATTATTATCTTTTCATTATGCTAATTCAACTTAATCTGCCTGCATAAACCTTTATTAAGGACCTGGCACTAGCATAGTTCCATCACAAAGTAGCATCTTGGGGGAATTTCCTGTTATAAGATACAGCCCCATGGTGTTATATCTAGTATTAGGACAGACATGTTCCACCAGCCATAAATCAAACGGTTTACTCTCAGTCAAAACAATCATAAGTCATTTGAGATTGTGTATGGATAATATAATTGACCAACAAATCAGCCTTCATGTGAACCACGACAGCGATATAATTAAGTTTGGGTCTCTCTAGAGCATGCCATCCTTATAAACAGTCCAACTGATATATCCCTTGATGCACTGCTGTGGGCAGGTCATTGACGGGATATAAATGTTAGACGTGTTATTATCCAAATGTATTGAACTCTAGTCATATATTGTGGTAAGAAGCGACTCGCAATTTCGATCTATCCATGTCATTATCATTGCTGATATAAATTAACGGTAACATGTATGCAAATGTAGATTTACTTAGAACTTATTTACTATTTTTTCTCTCGATCCGACAGACATGCGAGGCATGCCCTAAACACGTAGAGGTGAGTTCATGTTCCGTACCTGCTACTAGAGTCTCCCTTCTATTCTAGTATATAAACTATAGAACCCTCCCTTTCTAAACGGTCCATTTTTTAAAAATCGGTATTGCTATTGTTGCGCGTATCCTATCCCCAATCTATTGCCTACCACCATTATTGAATGTCTCTTATCCCCAATCTATTGCCCCTACCACCATTATTGAATGTCTCTTATCCCCAATCTATTGCCTACCACCATTATTGAATGTCTCCTATTCCCAATATTTTTCAATAACTATTATTATTCAGTGTCCAATCTATCAGCATGATTACTACTGTTGATTGTGCTCTAACACAACCTATTGTCATGACTAATATTGTTTAGTCTTGCAATGATACAATTTACTGACATGAATCAGATTATTTGATGTGTTCCTGAACCCAGCCTACTTGTTTAGTGCCACGACTAGTATCGTTTAATGCACAGTAACCCAACGTAGTGGCATAACTGTTATTTCTGAATGCGCTCCAGATCATGCTATTTGTCATGACTACAATTGTTGAGTGTGCCCTAACTATTAGAATGACTATTATTATTGAGTGTACCCTAACTATTGGCATGCCTATTATTGTTGAATATGCCACACCCCAAATTAGCATTACTATTGCCCTACTGTATACATGTGCATGGCTATAGTATCTTTATGCATGCCGTATTCCCGACATAATGCTATTTTGCTTGACAATACAGTACCTTTTCCTCCTGTGTTCAGATACTTTAAAGGCATACACTCACAGATTAAGTTGTCATTTTGGACCGAATTAGAGTTTAAAATGCAAAGTACGTGCACTTAGCATACATATAATCGCTTTTATACCTCCAAATATATTTTCATTTCTGGTAAAATACGAATAATCAGTTGGTAATGTACTGTAATATCTCTATAGTCTAATAACTCTAATAATTGAACACGGTAAAATAACTGTTCACGACTACTGGTACTAATAAAGCTACGTATACATAATATAGACATAATGCAATATGAAAATATTGAAAACCAGAGGGATGTGGGGGAAATGTAGCAGATTACACAACATATTTGTGTATACACATCAAATGTACATACAATGTAAAAATCCGCTTGACCATGAAATATGTAAACAAACCCGTGATTGTATGCCGTTAAACATTTTGTTGGAACCTTTCCTCATCAGACTATACCATTACAATAACATGCGCGAATAGTATATCTCATGCATTATTTATTAAACCATAGTGCATTATAATGTAACACTACCCTACACGTACATTGACACCTCTTGGCAGCCCACACACGACTATACACATTAACTTGTAAATATGTTACATATTTTGTCTTGCTTTTGATCACAATCTCGTTTCCCACCGTGTGTCTTTTCTCTGTTGCTGTATGATCTTCATTCTTCTATCTGCTGTACGATCCTGAATACCAGCAATGTCATCCTCGAAAAACAGACCATTATGCCAAATGTATTTGACGGGTGTTAAATAGGCACACTGGTCTGTGTTATGAGGATATGCACCAATGTATTGTGTACTACATTGGTATCTAAGCCTTTGTTTGTTAATGTACACATATAACAGTAGTATTCTGCAGTATTGCACACTAGTTTTAACACTTAATACGTATTAATGAGTTAATAATATTCATATATGTGTGATCATATTTTATATAACTTCATATTACATTATTAATTGTAAAAATACAATCCATGTTTTGTTCTTTGCAATTATCTTGAGCTTATATGATTATTACATTAATATTATTATTATATTAATTTTTTTTTGGCTCCAGCAATCCCTGTGTTCCGAAATGGGTGAAGAATTGAGATTCGCCATGCGTTGCATAGGATCAGCTCAGAAGCCAAAGTTCAAGCGGAAATGTTCGAGATGTAAGCCAGACAAGGCGGCCGGGGGATCGCGAAGTTCTGATTTCCGGGAATCCGCCAATGGCATCATCCAATTGAAGGAAGTCCGAAAGTCGCCAATTTCCAGCACGAGAGAATTTGAAAGTGAATTCCGACCCGAATACAGTCGAGACTTCAATGGCGATTATCTGCACGTGGACTATAGTGATGCGGAGACGTAGCCTCGCTAAAGCAACATTGCAAAGTATAAAGTATATGTATATGTATATG
>JAUTBT010022172.1:0-20726 GCA_032361225.1 Lepetodrilus schrolli
CAGGAAATCGTATTTAAAATATTTTGAATTTGTTCGTATTGCAAGAGAATTTTCTATTTAAGCAATTAATTAACATATACGTTATGTGCTTGTTGACATGTTTACCACCGATATATGTATGAATTATGTATTTAATATATTTATTGTATAATATCCAAGTTAGTATTAGTAAGATTTCATCCTAGAAACCGAGACAAATGCAGTTATTGCACGTCCGCTTCAATAGAATACATCGACAGAACGGTGCGTACGTATAGTAACTGGAAGGCCAGTATGTACTAAGGACAATATTTTAGCGAGATTCTATATTCGTAATTTTACTATATTAAAGAATTACGATGATAAAATTGTTATATCAGTTTCCCATATTTAGAGGCCATTCGTAAACGTCCTTGACCGTATGTACTGGAGAGTTTCATAATCAGCAACCAGTGCCCGATTTCTCTCGGATTTTACTCAACTCTGCAATTTGCATGTCTCACCCCCAAAAAATCAGTTCCAATCGTTAACTGAAAACTGCATCTCATGAGAGAGAAAAAAGGTTATAAACTGGTTATAGAAATGGTTATTTTTCGGAAAATCTGTGAGCATTATAAATGGTTTCTGGTTGAGACTGGTGATAAGGTCACCCAATGCTAAAGGTCAGTTTGAACCCTCTCATGGAACCAGCATCACGGTCTGCAAGACTTCCCTTTCTGATGCAATCATGTTCTAGGATGCAATCATTTTAGGATGTAATGAATGCAGTTATCTTTGTATTTGCAGTGTCAGCTGGTTTTCAGGTCTACTGCAACACCAAGTGCTATCAGTATTGTAGGTTTCCTCACTTAGCGACAGGCTGCATACTTGTAAGCTCAATCTGAATGTAAATTAATACACCATTTACTAGCCCATATAGTCATAAATGAATCTTCGTTTGTTGTACAATTCAACAAAATCCAAAATATGTGTATTATTCATTTCACATTTATTCATGTTTAGTCTTAACAGTCAATATTTAAATAAATAAAAAATATTAAAATTAGTTTCTATAATGAAATGAGCGGATTCCTTAAAAAATAAATCAATATTACCTCTGCAACCAATTTTGGATGTTATGCATGATACCATTTTCCATAGTAATTTCAATTTACTGTACCAGTTAGACAGGGAAGCTACTACTGTTGCAGATAAACCAGATCTACACCAGACACTGCTTATATGCATTGCACCCATTCTTCCCAAGTTTAAGTTTTATTGACCAATCCACCATCACCCCAATGTTTAACATTTAAGAACAATGAACTATCTTCAGCCACGCTGCATTTCAATAATAAGATTTACCAATGTTAACTGTTCTTAAAACTGAATTAGTGCTTTACATAGTAGCGGTAGTGTTCTGGTTACATTACTGTTTAGCCTGATTCACAAGTAGAATACATGTACTACCAAGATAAATCTCACAATGATCTCTTCAATCAAAGTGTATTAAAGTGTCAACCACGATTCAGGTCTGAACAAAACATACCTACATGAATATTGAGTTACCATTACTGCTGAAACTATTGCAAACATGCATCATCATTGACCAAAGAAGAATGTCTTCACTTGCTTCAATACAATGTTCACAATGTGAATTTAATGTCCATGTTAAAGTATTAGTATATTACTCAGCTGCAGACATTGCCACACAAAGCCTTCTCTCCATTACGAATTCAAAATAGTTACAACAAAAGGAAATTCACATCAGATGGGGAGACTGCACGTGTCCGATTTCAGATACTATACAACATACACTATACCCCTCTTTCGGTCTCGTTGCCATGGTTTCTTTTGTTCAAAGTGTAGGTGTATATCCTGATACCCCTAGACTATTTTATGTAGGTATATCAGAAATAAAAGAAAGTGTAGGTATATCAGAAATAAACTCACACGTTTCCTCGATTGTGTTGTACATAATGTATTTCAAATATCCTGAAATTCATGAAATACATGTGCCCAAACCTGGGATCGAACCAGTAAAAATATATCTTAATGCAAGTGTCAGTAACACAGGACCAAATAACTGACTGAAGATGAGACAGTTAATTAATCTGGTGATGACTAAGGCAAGAAAGTCATGCGACTTCCAACGTCACCCCAACTCAGTATATATTGTGGCGACTCGACAGCGAGCACCACCGGCTGGTACAGACAGGCCAAGGATGATAACTGAATTGCCATGATACAGACAGCGCATCCTACCAATATCGCGTCAGAAAGAAAACTTTTGTGAACATCATTACCAGCTCCTGGGGTGGGAACAGGGTGATCTACTACAACTTAAATTATATACATTTGTTTAAATTTTATATCTATTTTACATTAATATTTTATTTAATGTAGTATTCGACCAGAAGGGTATAAGACAGTTATACCCACACTTTCCTCAGAGTATCAGTCAATATCCAAACAGTTTTGGTCGTGAGACCTCCGAGGCGGTATGCCCCACAACGAAAATTGTAGGGACATTGACCGATACACCTCAGAAAGTGTGGGTACAACTCTTACACCATCAACATTCAACAACAAAAAAGGAGTATATTAATATTATTATTATTTCAAAATAATAGAAAAAGATTCTTGAATACTATTGAGATTACTAGAAATAGCAGAACATTTACTGTTCATTAATTCAGTCATGATAGAACATTTACTGTTCACTAATTCAGTCATGATTACATTGGCTAAATTGAAGTACATTTATATTATAATAATTAGACTTGGAACTACAGTACTCCATTGAGACTAGAGTAAAAACCCACATGTAAGAACCTGGCTTTTAAGAACCTATTCTGCTAAGATTACCCCCATTAGAACACCTTTACATAAGAACTTATGGAAACCTAAAATTTGGTACAGGTTGAAATTTGAATCTGATGAAAACAAATAAAACAAGTTTATCAGGCAATGAACATTAGTGAGATCCCTTTCAATGCCATGTATTAGATGTATAGCTACACATTAACGCTAACAATAACTGTAAACAGTTTGTCCTACAGTATCAATATTTTTCAAGCAACAATCACATTTTTTTACTTAAGAAATTAAGAACCTGTTTAAGAACCTAAATAGCATAACTTCCCACTAAGCACCAATTTATAAGAACCTCTTTAGGCTAACTTAAAAAATAATAGATTCTTACATGCAGGTTTTACTGTATTTGCTTCATCAAATATTGTAAAATATGGCTTGAAAATAGAATCATGCATTCAGATTTACATGCAGCAGACTGAAAATATTTGCCAAAAAATATTTTTAAAGTACACATCTGTACTCAAATAAAAATAGAATGATACTACCGGTAACATGATTTTTTATTATTATTGGTAATACACAAGAATTTGGTATTCTGAAATATTCTGACACTAGTCCAACAGCCTAACATACAAATACAAAAACTGAAGAAAAAGCACGCAACTCATTTAGTCCTTACTCCCCAAGACTAATCAACTACATTTGTAAAACGACACATTCACTATCCACAGCGTAACAAATAAAATGGATTAGCCTCGTATCGTAATTCATATTTGACATGAGTGAGTGATTGAGTTATTGTTTTACGTCACAGCGGGAATCTTTCACCCATACGTGACGAGTATTTAACATGACCATAATTGAAGTAAATTTGAGAATGTGCACAAAAATAAGATTATTGATTAATACGCTAATTGATCCTGTATTAACAATGCAGCACCTTCTGTACTAGAGTGTCAACTGCACATCTCGTTCCACGCTTGAAGTACAGAAAATTAATGGTGACGGACATGATATATAAAAACATTATACTTGAGGGCAGAGAATGCAAAAAAAATCATCACAACAAAAAGCCACTGCACAGTGCATCAACACGGAAGTTTCACAAAGAACTTCAGAAGATTGGTACACCGTTTAGACTAGACATTCATGGTTCATTCAACAACAGTTCAAGGCAAAATAAATTCAAGATTACATCTTTAAAAAGTGAAAGCATATCATAAACAGTACATTTTGCCATGTAAAGGGTTTTCCCAGCCACAAAAACATGCACAATTTTGACTACCTCCTGAAGCATATTACCCCTAAAATCTACTGTAGAGGGTAAACAATTAGGCAAGAACAATAGCATTGAGTGGACTTTAACTTATTGCCTAATATCGCAGCAACAATCTTTCACCCATGTGTGACTGCAAGCCTAAGGAAAACCCTGCATATAAAATCTGTTTATCCTAAATAAATACCAGCTTTCATCAGTCGCCAACTCATAAGTCTCCAATAGGCACAAGTGCAACCCTGAATATATTGATATTCTGTGCCACATGGAAAATTGAGAAAACAAGACAATTTTCCTTGTACGTTGTCATTTATAATAATGCATTAAAATTATTAAAGCTTGTAACAAAACATGATTATCAAAATAGTTCAAACAAGTAAATGAATTCATTACAAATTCTAAATAGGAATTATTGAGTATGACAAGTGAACAACGCTGCCATACATGAAGATAGCCATTCTACATGTGCAAGTCTTTAACCCTCTCCCTGCTGTATTGGAAACAGACACAGCTTATCTGGACATCTCCAGTTGCCTTCAGCGTGGAGAGGGTTAAGCAAAGGAGTATTATACAAGCAATGAAATTTCATTTAATTATCAGCTAATCACTTTAAAGTAGAGAAAAGCAACCCATGTCTTGGTTAAATATGATGGCAAACATAAAAATCAATATATGTCTATGAAATGGTTAATATCATATTTTAACAATCTTGTAGAATGGTGAAAATACTTCTTCAAACATTCTAAAAGTCCAAATACAAAATAGTATCATATAAAACCAAACAAGATGAAGACATTAAAATCAATACTATACCACAAATCCATGTATATGTACAATTTCACAGAACAGATTTTGTATACAGCATATTCTTTATACAATTGACATTAGTCTGTACATAAAACAAAGAATAAGGAAATGTATTTATGGAATTATTACTTGGTCATGATTCAGATAGAAATCTGAACCGATTGTTCGTATACAAAAAAATTGCTAAAGTTGATGAGTTTAGTTAAACATTAATAGATCTTGGTGTAGCTGTGAGGACACGGACACCCTGCAGATCGTCTTTAGGGCCAGTCTGCGTTCCAAAAGTCTGTGTCTCATTTTCAATAGCGTCCTTCGAAGGAGTTTGGGTCTGGATTTCAATTGCTGCCCTTTTCAGAGACAAATTCTTGGCAAAATGGCTCTTTACCGCCTCATTCTTTGCTGCCTGGTTCCCTTTACCTTTCCCCTTCCCCTTCACCGGGCCAGTTTTCTTCAGTATAGTTTTGCCAGACGGATCCGTAGTTTCCACGACTTCTTCGCCATTTGCGTCAGGAATGTCAGGAATGTCAGTCGTCACCTCCATGTTCTCCTCTGCAACCACCACTTCTTTTGGAGGTCTTCCTCTGGGTTTCTTCATAGCGACTTCTGCATCTTCGTTCTGCTTTCTCTTCCTTATATTGCCATCTTCCTCGTTCTCTGGCTTCTTTCCGCGAGCAGATGCACGAGTGGATTTTGCAGTTTTTCCTTTCGTGGCTGGACTTGAAGCCTCTTCTTCCTCCTCCTCCTCCTCCTCCTCTACTTCTCCCCCTTCCTCTGAAGCGACGACCACTGCTCCGTTCTCAGAATCTTCCAGCAGAGATGTGTCCACTCCTTCCAGTTCCGCTAGGTCGTGTTTGGTGTAATGCTTCTTCAGCTGCTGGGACTGAGCGAAGGAGGCATCACAGATGACGCACACAAACGGCTTCTCTGTTACGTGCGTGCGCTGATGCTTCATCAACTCAGCCTTCTTGTGGTACTCCATGCCGCAAGTCGAGCACGCAAATTTCTTCTCGTTGGCGTGCACTTTCAAGTGGCTTCTCAGGGCGGCGGAAATCTTGAAGATCTTCCCGCATATCGGACAGTCGCACGAGCCGTCTTCCTCGTCGTCATCGTCGTCGTCGTTGGCGTGAATCAGCATGTGCTTGTTGAGGTTCTGCTCCTTCCTGAATGACTTCCAGCACACATCGCACTCAAATCCCTTCACGTTGGTGTGCTTCTTGATGTGGGTCTTAAGGTGCTGCATCTTCATGAAGCCTCTGTCGCACTGGGTGCATTTGTACGGCATGGTCTCCCCATGCGTGCGCACGTGCTCCACAAGCTCCTCGTGCAAGGTGAAGACCATGTCGCAGGTCTCGCACTTTAGGACGTGGGTGCGGACGTGCCTCAGCATGTTGGCAGACTGGGCGAATCCTCGCCCGCAGAGTTGACACTTGTGAGGCTTGTCGCCGGTGTGGGTGCGCTCGTGCCGCTTGACATCGAAGGACTTGGCAAAGGCCTTGCTGCAGAAGCTACACTTGTACGGCTTCTCACCGGTGTGGACCCTCATGTGTCGCTTGACATCCGTAGAGTTGGGAAAGCATCGGTCGCACAGAGGACAAGCGTACGGCTTCTCACCGGTGTGGCCTCGTGTGTGGTTGATGACACTGTTCAGTTGGGAGAAAGTCTTGCCGCACAGAGTGCACTTGTACGGCCTCTCACCGGTGTGGATCCTCCGGTGGATAATGAGGTTCTGCGACTGGGTGAAACCTTTACCACACGTTTCACATTTGTACGGTCGCTCGCCAGTGTGCACTCTTCTGTGCTTCACCAGACCTTGGAACTTGATGAAGCCCTTGTCGCAATACTCACATTTGTACACTTTGATCTTCCCCGACGGAATGGAAGAGTCACGTTTCTTGCCTTTGCTTCGGATGGGTGCTTCAGGCCCTCCTTTGTTCATTTCTTCGAACAAGTAAGGATCTTTAGAATCTGCATCTTTTTCAACCTTAGCGATGGGGGCTTTTTCCTTCTTGACTGGGGGTGCTGTAGTTATATTAACCATGGGCTCCAACACCGGTGGACCAAGTTCGTCTTCCACATCTTCTGCACTCTGTTCAGTGGTGTCTTGCTGGATGACATAGATAGTGTCCTGTTCTGGAGCCTCTTCCTCGGCTCCTTCAACTTCCTCATCTTTTTTCTCTTCTTCATCTTCATCTCGAGTCTTGTCCGATACCACAAGTGCAACATCCGATTTCGACACGGGCTTGCGCCCACGCTTCTTTGGAACAGGCTTGCTGGGAGATTTAGTAGTTTTTCCCTTCTTGGTCTTTACACTCACTTCTTCAGCTTCCACTTCAGCTTCTTCAGCTTTGGCTCTTCTTGTTGCCCTAGTGAATGTCTTGGCAGGTACGGATTTGGCAGACGATTCTTTAACTATTTTGGTCGGTGTTCCCTTGCCAGTTTTCTTAGTTGTTTTCCCCTTTTCTTGTGTTGATTTGGCTGAGGCTGGCTTTTCCGTTTTCTTTTGAGATGCTTTGCCGGCCTTTTCAGTCACAGCTTTGGTTTGTTTTCCGCCCTTGCCTTTCGTACTTCTCATAGATCTGCCTCCTTTGGCCTCTCCCTGTTTATGCTTCTTTTCCCCGTCCTCATCATCCCACACAAATTTCTTCACTGGACTCTTTGTCTTCATTTTCCCGAGCTTAGAAATAGTCTCCTCGATTTCTTTCTCTTTAGCTTTTCCGGCTGATCTCCCTTTCCTAGTCTTGGGTTCTTCAGCGATGTCATCTTCTTCATCCTCCCCGCTCTTGTCTTCATCTTCTACATCCATGTCGCCTTCTTGCACTTCCATCTCCTCCTCACCTTCCTCCTTTTCTCCAGCTTCTTCTCCTGCAGCCTTTTCCCCACCTGCTCCCTTGCCCTTCTCCTCGCCGAGAATCTCCTCGATATCTTCCTCCTCCTCTTCCTCTTCCTCTTCTCCTTCCATGTAGAATCCTTCCTCGGACCGCTTCCTGATCAACTCCTCCAGCTCTCTGGACTGTCCAAACTCTTCGTCGCCACTTTCGTCAGTCGCAGCGCCATTCTCCCCATGGATCTCGACACGAACCTCAATCTCGTGGTCCTCTATTTTGACCTTTGGCGACCCTCTCCGTGGAGACGACTTCCCTCTTGGGGAACCCCGTGCTGGTCTCCGTGGCGACTGACCGCCGGCCTGCGGTGGAGTCTTGGCCGGATCGTCTGGGCCTGGGTCGTCGCCCTTCTTGGCAGACTTCTGCACTTCCTTGGGAGACTCTGCTTCTTCTTTAGATGACATGGTTCGGTATCTGAAATAATATGATGAAGATAATAAGACACTAACATTTAAAAAAGCTTGGAATAAAGATATTGAATAATTTCTGATGGAGGATAAAACCATATTACAATTTGTTCGCATGCACAATATTTGTTCTGGGGTATAAATTTGTACTTAGTTAAATATACATAGGTACATAAATATTAATTTGCTATACGTTTTGCACATCATTTCAGCAGGGTGAGTAAAGTAGGTATGCATATACATTCTGAACACCCTCATTGAACTTTACAACTACATAGTGGAAAGTGTAGTTTGATATATTTCTGAATACTCGGAATGACATGAACTACTTGTACTCGCTTTTCCATTCAAGTTTACATTGCCGATGGATATTTAAATATTATTTCATACCTGCATTAATGCTGCAAAATGCTGTTCCTCTCGATCTGTGACCAAATATTCTATGCAAGGACAATTACCAGCTTGAAATCTGAAAATAGAAGTTGTGCTTTGAAAAGTATGTATTAATGATCCACCAATGTTTGTGTAAACAAGCTTATATCAGTTCAATCAACTTAACTTTTCTTCACAGGCTAACAGGCGCTAACATACAGTTGCTTCGTTTATCCACTGAAGAAAAATGGCTCCATTATTCTCCCTGAATAGGCGAGTGAATTATTGTTTTACGTCACAGCGGGAATTTCCATGAATGGAGAGATATCGCTCCATTCTCATAAGTAATAGAAAGCTGCATTTTCGACTCGTACTTTTCAAACAACCATCACTTCCATATTATATAATATCTTGGTGAGGTTCCGGATCAAACTCAAATTTATTTTAATTTGAATCCTATGTTTTACCACCTGTACAGGCTACAAGATAACAAATACAAATTCATCAATTCTCTTGACACTATATGTAAGAAGCACCCACTAACTGCATGTGCTCCACGGTGTGTTCATGCAAATGCTTAAATATGCATTAGTCATTAGTCAATGCATGAACAAAATGTTATATGGCTAAGAGCAGAATTAAGGCTCAAAATGAGACACCAAAAACTTCCATTGTTAATTTTTTTAAATCATCGATTAGTGGTTTTGGGATCGCTAGGAATATGATACAAACTATTATGAATTTTTAATTGGGGTTTAGAGCCACTTTCAAGATTCTTTCACTTAGGCCAAAATAAAATATACAGAGCTATAGATAAATGTTTAGTGAATTAGGTACAGTACCCAGTGCATTCACTCATAATTGGGTATTATCAGTTTTAGTTGGGTATCAAAATAAATAATACCCCTGCAATAACTTTAATTGGGTATTGATGTCTTCATATGCATTGCAATTTACACTAGAAACACGTCATACGCTCATTTGTGCAACCATTTCCATACTAGTTGTTATTGAAAGCCTGCTATGATGTACATGTACTTAATGTAGTACTGTAACACTGAATATGTCAAGCAGAGCGTGTGAATCGTCTACTTGAATGCAAGAGGAAATGTGCCGATACGCACCCCAATTATCAGTATTATGTAATCGTATATTTAAAGGGTGTTTTGATACACAAATCATCAAATTTAATTGGATTTTAGGGCATATTAATTGCGTATTTTACGCAAATACGTAGCTATCTAGAGCTCTCATATAGGTGTGTTTCCTGTGACGTTGATTTTCAAAATAGGGAGGTAGGTAGGGAAAACATTATTTAATTAAAACATGTTATCATGAAAAAAATAGTGTAGGCAATTTATTGTAACTTTATAGTATTCAATAAGCATTTGATATTCATTGGTTAAGTCCATCTTCGAAAAGTGTCAGCTTAAAACTATAAGAATGGTTTGGATTTATTTCTGTAGACCATGGTAGGTATGGAACTATTTAAAAACAAATAAATTGTCAAACCAATTTTATATGGTACTACACTGGTAGACCTAATTTCACAGGGCATTAATCTATTGACACAACATAGCATCGATCTGGGATTTAGGAAGCAACACTGCAACTGCTTTATATTGTTTTCCCAGAGATGTTTCAGTTTATTGTTGGTTCTTTGAAGGGACATCTATCCAAACAACTATATGAAAAATAAAAGTGGAGCAAGTCAAAGACAAGGGTCGACGTCACTGAATGTTGCAGAAAACCTGAGAGCATCGGCTGGTACCGACAGACCAAGGATGATAACTGCATTGCCACTCTACACTCAGTGCATACTATCAAAATCGCGTCAGAAATGTAACTTTCGCGAACAGTGATGTAGAGCTCTTGGGATGGTATATGAACCTGGAACCTTTGTCTCCGAAGTCCAACGCTGTACCTTTGTGCTACCACTACCCACCCACAACTTTGTTAGATTATAGATACACCTTAATTCACTGTAACACTTCATTCCTAAAAAAAATTACAGTCTCGGTTCCATTATTTTTAAGCAATGGAGAGTTACTTGTACATTCCCCACTAGAGAGATAGTCTTATACCCACTGCACACATGAGATTGTCCGTTGCTGTCGACGATTTTCAGTCTCATTGACCGATCGCACAATATCTAGCTTGTTTTAACAACTAGAGACAGATGTAGGCGACGGAAAATCGACTTGCAACGAAATTACCTGTGTGCAGTATTTGGCAATTCCGATGTGGTCAGTTTACATACACCACACATGACCTGATTGAGAGCCGACTTAAAATTGCTGACAACGGTGTCGGAAAAATCGCTCATGTATGGCCGGTATTAGTGATAACATATGTTGAAGTTATTAAATTTGCTGATTCTATGTTGCTCATCTGCATTGTAGACTAACATACATCCTTAATAATCATTAAAAAAATAATAATAAATATTTATTCTGCCAATTGATTTATATTTTAAACATGATCAACAAGTACATATGATAATGATTAGCTAATGTAGCACACATATAGGTCTAATAATCTTTGTTTCTATGACATGATGAACAATAAAATGGGTCTATGAATATTACGTAATGATATTCTTGAAATCACCAGCAAATTATTCTTGAAATATGACAAATAACAAATTGAGAGAATCAAGATTTAGTGTAAAATCCATCATATTGTGATTTTATGACATAAGAACACTATTTTGTTGATTTTATGTGTGTGAATCTCAAAAACTAGCGATGTTCTCTAAGCTGTAAAATCATGACTAAGCGTCTTTCGGGCACCTTGTTGTTACGAGTAGAATACTAAATGTGCAAACATCGCCCACATTTTAGAGTTTTGGTGAATAGGAAAGCAATAACGGATTACCACAATGTGTTATCAGCATAACTGTATATAGATCTTCCAACTACACTCAAGCAAACAAATGAAATCCAACAAATTGTTGATGGCCTAATGATTTTACGAATGGTTTCAGAAAACAAGATGGTGGACGAATTTCAAATGAAGTTTCATTTCCCGAATCTGAAAAAGTGCGATTTTATTAATAACAACGCACTCGATAAATAATAAAAAGTAATCATATATTTCTAATAATAATTATCAACATTTTGAAATATAATAAACACCAATCAACCAAAAGGTGCGGCCGCACGACGACGATATCGGTAAAGTTAGATGATTTACAACAAGGTGGCGCATCGGCCGGGACCGCTCGACAACACGATCAACATGGCTGAAGAAATGTAGAACGAGCAAATCAGGCGCTCACGCGTTATTCGTGCAATAACGAGAGTGCACCTACATTTTCTTTTCAATTTGCTGTTAGTGCAACATGTTTTTTTACACTTTGAACAAGTATTACCTTCTGTGCAGTTTGGAACAAAAGTAGTTGAAGCGTCGTTATTGACCTGTCTTCTTGGCCATTTAGCGAGGTACGCGAAAAGGGAGGTAATTGATTGGCTGATGGCTCCGTGACGCGTCGACCAAGGTACGGAAAGAGCCGAAGTTCTCGGTGACAAGAGCAAACAGGTCGCAAGCTATTAATGTTTATTCAGTGTTGACACGTAAACGTATTAATATTCAAATACACGTAGGTCTATGAAAAGAACAAAACTACTGCATTATATATATTTATTTTTTTTTAAAAATGAACCATAAAAAGAACTTCATACTAAAAATAACAATAATTCGTTGATGTTGACGCAGTTTACTAACAAAAATACAAATAGGGGCCTAATAGATCTACCGATTCAATGTAATTTGACATTTTATCAAGTGTTCACACATAAATTAATATACTACATAATCCTATATATTGTGATGTTGAACATGTTGAAGTTTAAAATGCTATTATATCGAGTTGTGTGAATATTAAATTAATGGGGAAAAGTATGAACGCGTTTGTACATTCTAGTAGTCTAGTCTATCTAACAATCAAACTGTTATTGCATGTCTACATAAGGAAATTTTGTTTGTTTGTTTGACTGACATAATAATACTACTAATAATAATAACAAAAATATGAGATCTGCTCATCAAAATCTTCTACAAGTACCCAAATTGAAACTTAAATCCTTTGGATATCGTTCTTTCCAGTATTCAGCATCACTAAAATGGAACAGTTTACCTGATTACCTGAAAAACTCTCCTAGACTCCAGTGTTTCAAATCCCGTCTCAAGACCCATCTTTTAAAGAAATACTATGATTAGTATTGTTATTGTAGTATTAGCATGAACTCGATTTTATTTTTTAAATGTCAGCGCTGTGAGCATACTTAGTGTGGAGTTTGGCACCATACAAATGGACATATTATTATTATTATTAATAATGTAATAATAAACACCGGACTGTAGAGACAGATGTCTCTACAGTCTGGCGAAGAACTCTAAGAACTGGCGTGTGTTTACTTCAATATTACACAGGGATAGACAGCAGGTGGCAGTGGTGTCTGGACAGGTAGAACGTAAAAGAGCTCTTTCACAACTTTTAACACAGAATTATTCACCTCCACTTTGTCCAATTCCTATACATGTAAACTAGTACTACAGTCATGTAAAATATGAGTTATTTGAATTTGACCGAAAAAAACGTTTGTAGGCCTATGTTTGTACAATGGTTATTCTATTCTATTTAACAGTCACAATGTCATACATGTAGCACTTCTACATAGGGGACTTTACTAAAAGTGAAGAAGTAAGTTTGTTAGCTAAAATGGAACTCTACTAATTTACATACGATGGTAATCTTTTGTTTTTTTATAAAGACATTTATTCCAGTAGATACATATATACATAAAAAAAAAACATAGATATGGTCAGTATTGTACATAAATATGGTTGGAAGTAATATGTACATTGTCCAATATATAGAGCAAACAGATGGTACATTGGTAATTATTGTATGATATGCATATACATGTAGTAGATATGATTAATATAAGGGTAGTTTTATTTAAATTGAAATTTGTACATAGAATTAGTCAGTCTGGCTAAGTGCAGTTCTACCTGTGCTATTTCTCTGCCAGTATTTAAAAAAGCTTGCAATGATATTTTTTTGCTGCTATTGTAATATGATTAAAAAGGATATAACCAGAAAGAAAGCCAAAAAGGATGGTTATTTAAATTTTGTTTTGGTACATAGTTTAAATGAGTGTAATCTAGTTCAGAAGTCTTTAACATAAATACAGTTTACAAATAAGTGGGTTAAACTTTTAGTTTCAGCTTGGCAAAAAAGAGAAAAAAGAGCATATCCACCAAATTTATATAATAAAGATATTTTTATTTTTATTTTATTTATTTATTTTTATTGGGGTTTTAAGTCGCTTTCAAGAATCTTTCATTTATATCACGACTTGTCAGTTTAGGGCAGGAGGAAACCCGCAACATCTGTAGCGCTGAATGTTGCAGTAAATCTGCGAGCACCGGCTGGTACTGACAAGACCAAAGATGATAACTGCATTGCCACTCAGACATCTCATCCTATCAATATCGCGTCAGAAAGGTAACTTTCGCGAACAATGATGCCGGGCCCCGGGGGCGGGATTTGAACCTGGAACCTTTGGCTCTTAAGTCCAACGTTCTACCAGTGCGCTACCATCCGCCCTCCCGAATAGTCTGTAAATCAATAAATAAGTAAATAAGTAATAATCATTGTCGTATCACACCAGTTCTAAAGCAGTCGCATTGGTTACCTGTACATGTAAGATCTAAAATTTAATGTATAGCACTGTGCATTACCTACAACTCTCTTTATGGAATGTTTCCTGACTACATATGTGATCTTCTCATACCATATATGCCGAGCGGAAGTCTTCGATCGCAGAAACAGAATCTAATTGAAATAGCAAAGTTTTCAAGGAAATGTTTTGGAGGTCGTACCTTCTAGTACATAACACTCTTCTAATCAATAAACCAAAAAATCAAAGACGCTGAAAATATTGAAATTTGAAAATCCAATCTTAATACGATTCTATGCATTCACATTTATAATATGTAGCGCCCTGGGCACACGTTAACATATGGATTTTGCGCCATACAAGCATTCATATTATTGATATTAAATGTCCGCTAAATGGTCTTCTGGCCATATTCCTTTGTGGAAACATCTCTAACATACAAGCAAGTTCCCATATACCGGGATGCATGTAATTTGCTAATAAACATTGATAGAAAAAAAGTAGTGTTTACTGTTATTAAAATAGCAGCATTGTAATTTGCTAATAAACATTGATAGAAAAAAATAGTGTTTACTGTTATTAAAATCGCAGCATTGTAATTTGTTTATATCTGAGTTTGTTAAATCTTATCAAACAGGCGGTGCCAATGAAGATGGTATATATGTGCATCATTTAATCATTGGCCAACGGTGTATAATGTGTTGCAATCATCCACGAATTTGTGGTTAGTCGAAGGTTGAAATCACATTTTGCGATGCCGGTTTTCACGTTGTTTATGTTTAGCTTCAAGTACGGTACTCACACACGGTACATTACTTCAACAGAACACAACACATGCACCACGCGGTGCCTCCATTACGACATCGCTGTGTTATGGTGTTCTACAGCGGCCATCGCGAGAACAGAGTATATGGCCAGCTATTAAACGGCGAGCCAAATGGCGATGAGTAAAACTACTACGACGTCGGAGGCGACCCCTTCAGCGACTCCAGACTAAACATGCACTTAACATCCACACATAACATGCATTACGATGTTCATCCGGGTTTCCACATCCTCCAAACCCCGGCCATTATGACTATTGAATATCCGTCGACGTCATACTGACCGGTGTTCCCATTCAATGTAAACACTTGATACCCGGATGGATAATTGA
This sequence comes from Lepetodrilus schrolli, assembly GCA_032361225.1. NCBI lineage: Eukaryota > Metazoa > Mollusca > Gastropoda > Lepetellida > Lepetodrilidae > Lepetodrilus > Lepetodrilus schrolli. The sequence goes on from JAUTBT010022172.1 coordinate 15,363, forward strand.
TTAGTTCACATGGGCATGTGAAGTTGAAGCTCAAAATAATGTCTTTTAGATCTAATGGCCAAAAATAACAACAAACAATATTAGATCATAGGACACGACGTCTTCGTGTAGTATGGATCGATGCTTATATCATTATATATTCGGGACATATACGACAAGATTTGTTTTAAAGTACAAATAAATGAATTCAATAAAGTTACAGTGTCCCTATACGAAATATGATTAATTCAGAATTCTTTTTAAAAAGCATGCAAATATTTGAATCAATTCTAATTACAGTAATTCGGGAAGATGCATGTGAAGATGACAACTTGTAAGACCAGTCAGTGCAAGTATCCAACAGATACAAATCTGTGTCTCTCGATTAGCGGCCGCTGTTAACAAGGCTGATCCTCCTGTACCGCACCTCCGGCAACGCGCGCATAAGACGAGCATCAGCGCCCTCTTGGCCAAGTATGGGCCAATACTCTGGTCGATTAGATAGGAAAGCAGCCCTTGGCTAAATAATAAAGTTCACCTCCACAATACTCTACTTGAGACCTTCAAAGCTGAGACTTTCCGACAGAAATAATTGAAATATCCACACGATGCTAGCTGGCGCTTTCCACATACGGAAGTTATGATAGGTGGCAAAGACACTGAACCAATTTCTCTGGCTGTAATTAGAGAAGCAGCCCACTAAATCTTTGCCCTATTAACTATCTACTTCCACGGATTCTACCCTGAGACTCGTGTCAATTTGCGTTAAGTACGGTCACAGTATGCCTCGTATCCCATCTCCTGGCCATAATTAATTTAAAGCTCACAATGTTCATAGCAATTCTGTATTTGAACCAGGGCATCTAATGGCAGCTAAGACACATAGATCCAAAGCTACTGCCGCTTAATTGGCAGTAGAGAAACAAGCTATCATAGTAGATAAAGCTAGATACGTCTGGCCTGAAGCCAATGAAGACGTGCAGTGAATGGTTGTAGGCTGTGATCCGACAGTAATCTTTGCCAATATAAAACAGATTTAACTGCTTTTCAACTTTCAGGAAATAACGGTACCCGTCGCCGCTTTCCGCCGCCAAATGGCGTGACTATGCCAGACAGAGATAAAACTGGTTCATTGTCTCGTATATCTCGCGAAATTACACAATGCGAATTTTCTTTATAGACAGGTACCAATAGTTTAATTTATTCCATCCGTCTTTACTGATTTACTTTAATTACAATCACGAATAATGGTTGTTCTGGCGACAAATCACATAAAATCCTCGTTAATTTCAGCAGACAGAAACTCACCACTGATATAGACAGTTGACATTTACTAAATTGAATTTGTTTTAGATAGCATTTTCCTGTGATTTGTAAGTAATTACGAAATTATGTTGTAATTCACAGAACACTAACAGTCTGGAAGGATATTAATGGACAACAATAAACAAATTGGTATAGATAATTAATCCCAATTTACTTAGAATAAATTTGATAATCTTAGATATTTCTATCATGAATTAGAGTACTAGTAGATGACTCATAAATAGTAAACGATAATGTCGACATATGAACTTATTTGAATACATATTATTACTGAAACCTATGTTGAACTACCAACACCTCTGATCATCAATCTGTATGCAAATTATCTATTCTAGAAACAGCGATATCGGGTACATTATGTGACATGTATTAAAATCCACGTCTGTTCCTTGTAAATTTCCGAATTTGTCACGACCATGGACATGGAAGCGGAGATTTAGTTTAATTCATAGAATTGCTCGACCGCATCGATTATCACTTGTCAGTATACAGCCTTTAATACTATCATTAAACATATACTATTTGCTATGTTGTAAACGTTAATAAATATTGCCATTTACTTTATTGAAAACAGAAGTGTATGCCACTTCACATTTGACTATATTTTATTCGTCTACGACTTGAAATCAAACCAACATGTGTAGTTATTACATGGAACATGTTATTCAGTTGCTAGCATCCTTAAACTTTATTATATCATACGAGCAGTGGGAATCTTTCACTCATGCGTGAGTTTCCTACTGTCCCAATTACCTTTCTAACACGATATTGATAGGATGCGATGTCTGTAGAGTGGCAATGCAGGTATCATCCTTGGTCTTGTCAGTACCAGCCGATGCTCGCAGGTTTACTGCAACATTCAGCGCTACGGATGTTGCGGGTTTCCTCCTGACCTAAACTGACAAGTCGTGATATAAGTGAAAGAATCTTGCAAGCGACTTAAGACTTAAATCAGTTAATATTATTAAACATTAAAACCCCAATACTGTCTGCAGTCTGCAGTCGACAAAAATATTCCAAAGTCCGCGTAATATTGAGCATTATTTCGCTCCAAGCATGGAATGCTTATGTCCCTGAACGAATTATCTTTTCTTTACTTTGCTCTCTAGTATGTTGTGCTCGAGACGTTTACCAGAAACCAGAGTACAATTGGTTTGATTTGCTAGGATTTCCCATTTTAACTCCTTATGTGGAGACTCTAAGACAAGGAGTTGGTTCTTGTGACCAGGACCCTTTCTGAAGAGTTAAATCTGTACGAGTCAGAATTAGTCCAGTAATTGTGTTCGCCAAACACAGCAGGAAAGCTCTAGGCACTGTGTCCTTTCCTCTCCCTGAAATTTCTAATGAAAATATTTACAATTAGATTGGTATCGTGTGAAACTGACTTCCTGTAAAGCATGCGTCTTAGCTTTTCTACATGTGAGTCCGTTTTATTTAAGTGAAAAAAAACGTCAACAGATCCGTTCCCAATTTAAATAAGCCTATGCATGCCTTGTCTCGGTAATTAAGTGACGTCTGCACTTGCATGTCAATCCGTGTGTATGTTTGTACTTGTACCCACAATGCTAGGAATGATAGTAAAATACATTAAAGGCATACAATCACAGATTAAGTTGTCGTTTTGGACCAAATTGGAGTTTAAAATGCAAAGTACATGCATTTAGCATACATATAATCGCTTTTGTAAATCCAAATATCTCTTCACCGCTGCAGGAGAAGTAAAATTCCATTGCAGTTTACACTTCCGGTAAAACCCGAATACTCAGTTGGTAATGTACTGTAATATCTCAATTTTCTATAGTCTAATAGAGCGAAGGGATAACTCTAACAACTGAACACGGTCAAAATAACCTTTCACGACTACTGGTACCAATAAAGCTACGTAACTATACATATTTTTTAAAATAATGAAATATGAAAATATTGGAAACCAGTGGGATGTGTGGAACATGTACATACTTTCCTGTAAAAATTCCAGTCAACACCATTCATGAGCATGATTCCACATCCGGGCTCTGAAAATACAGAAACCATTCTGTGAACATGGCATTTACATAGCGGTAATATTCTATGAATTGGTTCCAGATTCTAGTATAAATAACTGCCGCGATTTGCTAGGATTACTACTTATATTATGTGTAGTGAATCAGTCCATCAGTTCAAAATAATGTTGTCCGCTACTTTCATTCCATACGTCCACTTATTTAATATTTACTGATGGTCTACCTCACCACACGCCAACGTGTTATGTTTTTTTCAAGAAGCATTCCACGAAACATGTTGAAATCAATAAGAATACGCTCAACATTCTCTGCTGAAGTTCCATTACAGACAAGAAGTGATCCGGGGACATCAGCACGCTTGAACTTCGGCAGTGTCAACCGCTATCAATTAGTCTTTATTACATCAATGCACAAAGAACGTGGTATGGCCGTGTTAGTGTTAGGAAATGTGATAATTCTAATGCTATTGACGGGAAGGTTGGCTCGTCAACACGCTACAGGGAGTAGACTTAAGGCAATGGATGTGGACTTAAAGCGGCGAAAGGAATTAATGGATCACTCTGTGTCTGAAGAGGGAATTAGCCCTCATCATGTTGCTCATTTCGTGATAAATGTTCAGGCGATCTGGCCCATCTCTTTACTCAACTTGGAACAACTTGAAATTTAATTATATATATCCCAGTGTCGTCAAATGTGTCAACAGCGGGCCCTGTAGCGGACATGAAGTGCCAATCCCAATATGCTCTACGGGTAGAAGGTATACAACGAGATGTTGACATGACTGTCTGTCTTAACAACTGGAACAGAACCGTTCCCCTGTGGTTCCCATGTGGTTCTCCTGGAGAAATATTCTTCACAGTATGCTAAAGTGTAGAACTGATGATCCTACACCACCTACGTAACTCTGTGTATCCATCTCGGACGTGTGGCATGGATACACGTGCGGGCATCTGGCGGGCATCTGTCTGCATGCAGAGACTAGACAGTAATTCATTTCCTTCCAAATGATCTGTTATCGATAAATCGGCTAATTTTCCGGGACGACAGTTTGTTTATTTACATAGACTGCTAGGTGAGGAGTAGCGTATGACGTCACTTACGGTAATTTGAATACCACGCGCGGCTGTCAACCGTCTGAACGAGGACCAATTACAGCATGCTCTTCCTACTGCGTGATTAACATAGAGATGAATCCCGATGAATAGACAGTATTTTGTAAATAATCGATTCTTTATTATCGATAAGGATTTCTTTCGATGGTTTTGCATGGCTTTTCTTGACTGAAAACGCGGATTCTTACAAATATAGCTCTATGTATTACATGTAATAGTCATATTAACGGGCATAGGTAAAATCACACAATGTTTGCCACTCCAATCACATCGTTTAAGAGTCCTTCTAAAGAAGTCTGTTTAGAAGAGGCATAGCAAATAACCATTTGATAAACGTAATGGGTAAAGGAAGAAACTGTTGTTCATTCTGCATGTGCATCGTTTAATAATGCTGAGCACACAAACAACTAGAATGTTCATATTAAAGAGCATGGCTTCTATCGGTCGTGACACTGTGTCGCACAGTACTGTTAAAAGATTCAATACTGGGGAAGGTGTGAGTGAGAATTAAACTAGGAAAAATGTATTACACCTAGCGTTTGGAATGTGACCCTTTTCGTGCCAGTGTCCGTAGTCAATTAGTTCAATGACATATGGCTACAAATAGATATACAGATATACTGTTAGACTGTTTTGTTATAAGGTTTCAAAAATGTGTTCGCTGTAAACATTCAGAAATAATGTAAAGAAAGTCACATCTAATGTTCCTTGAATTAGCTGTTGGATTTAGAAAGGTCACATCTAATGTTCCTTGAATTAGCTGCTGGATTTGGAAAGTCACATCTAAAGTCGCATCTAATGTTCCTTGAATTAGCTGCTGGATTTAGAAAGTCACATCTAATGTTCCTTGAATTAGCTGCTGGATTTAGAAAGTCACATCTAATGTTCCTTGAATTAGCTGTTGGATTTAGAAAGGTCACATCTAATGTTCCTTGAATTAGCTG